>WWET01001223.1:228148-245712 GCA_011038615.1 Limnodynastes dumerilii
TATGGGGTGGGGGCAGGATGATTATTATGGGGTGGGGGCAGTGATTATTAAGGAGTGGGGGCAGGATGATTATTATGGGGTGTAGACAGGGTGATTATTATGGGGTGGGGGCAGTGATTATTATGGGGAGGGGCAGTGATTATTATGGGGAGGGGCAGTGATTATTATGGGGAGGGGCAGTGATTATTATGGGGAGGGGCAGTGATTATTATGGGGAGGGGCAGTGATTATTATGGGGAGGGGCAGTGATTATTATGGGGAGGGGCAGTGATTATTATGGGGAGGGGCAGTGATTATTATGGGGAGGGGCAGTGATTATTATGGGGAGGGGGCTGCTATATATGAGTTAAACTAGGGACAGGGCTGCAATATCTAATTAAAACTGGGGAGGGGGGCCTGCAATACCTAATTAGAGGCCTGAAGGGGAATGTGAAGGGGGCATAGAGGCCTGAAGGGCCATATGAATGGGCGAATATAAGGGGGGGGGAGGCAGGCCAAACTTCGCCTAGGGTGCCCAGGGACCTAGCTCCGGCCCTGGTTCTCTCCTTATTACATTGTGTGAAGCCGAGGCAAATTGTGGGTGAGCTGTGTGAGATCTTCTCATAGCTTGGCAGCAGAGGGAGCCCCATGTATGTCAAGTCATGTCTAACATTCAACATTTTCAGCTCTGGAGAACTTAACATAAACATCTGTAAAGCAGTATAATTCCTCAGAGCTATTCGGGCAATAAACCTAGATGGATTTAACCTTTCGGAAAGGGTTAGATGTTGTCTCTGAAAGCATCTCTGCAGATTGTTTTTTTTTGTTCATTTTAGACAAGTTGTTTTTCCTCTCTGTAATACGTTGCTTGTGATGCAGTCATTTTCAGATTCCAATTTTTTTTTTTTAGCTTAAGGACACATAATGGATACAATTTTCCTTTTGAGAACTAAAGTTTCATGACGAATTGCAGTGTCTGTCTGCAGGTGCGATCTCCTTTAATCCCTTGCGTTCTTAGGAAACATTCCTGAGACAGACGCCAGAGCAGTGACCAGATTAGCACTTCTTAGAGCTGGTGGAATAAACAATACAAGAAGGAAAAGCGTGTGAGGAACAAGGGCTATTTTAATTGCTATCCTGCGGGATTTACTGAAAGCTGCACATTTTCTTACCTTGTCCTGCTCAATGATTGTCATATGTCACTCATCCTTACAGGTGTGCAAATTTTAGCTATAGTGGTATCAAACAGAATAAAATTGTTACTTTAGAAGGGGATTAAACTCAGGAATTTAAGTTATTTATTTCGTTTAAACTATAATTTTTCAAGCGTGTAATTGCAATCTTTTGATACTTATAAAATAACATTACTTAATATTTCCAACATGTTTTGACAACCACAGTAACGCTGTCAGAATGAAATTATTATAAAATAATAATTAAAAAAATCTTATCTAGTTCAAGTGGCGACTATACATAAATGAGTGTAGAAGAGATGAGTTCAATATTTTAATAATGTCCTGCCACTTGTTTTCTCCCGCCCCGTAGCCTTCAATTAAATGGCTATCCCCGCTTATATGGCAGGGATAGAGCCATGGTAAGGGAAGGGTCATTATATATGATAGTACTAACGCTAAAGGAATATCTGCTGCACACATGCGAAGATGTTCCCTGACAGTGAATTTACGTAAATGTCACTGTCATACTTAGGTCTGAACCTACATCTTTGATTTTCTGAGGGTTTTTTTTATTTTTATTCCAAAAATATGTTTGTGTTTGACGTGTTACGGAATTTTGCTACTTAAGGTATCAAGAATCTTAAATGACGCTGTGATAATGTTGTACTGTAATACAGTGGTACAGGTTTTTTGCTTACAAATGTTTTACAGAATTTCACATTTACAGTTCAAATTGTATTCATTTTCACCTTTTATATAACCTTTTTGATAAGACTGCAAATTAGAGACCCCTTTTATTGAGGAAGGTAAGACACACATGAATGAGCAAATGTCTTAATAAGGTTACACACTGAGAAGTAACAGTAACGATCCAACATTGTTACTGTTATAACAAACTAATATATAACTGATGCATCAGAGCACACACCAAAATGATCGTCCACTGGTTCATTCTCCATTTTTTCCCATCATGCAGTTCTGTGATTATCCTGTAAAAGACATGGTGTGTCGTTGATCTGAAATATTACGAGCTGCCAAAATGAATCAAACGATCACAGAATGTTTCAAACGATTCCAGAACGTTGTTGCTCAGTACTCACTGGTAAGATGTCGGTTTAAACTGTCGTCTATCGTGTGATGTACATGATGATTGGCATAAAAAGCCCCAGGGACTGATCCAGAGTTTGGGAGTAAGAGCAAAACAGGTGCAAGTGTTCTTCTCGGCTGAACCATTTTGCAAAGTAACTGGGAGGGGGGGTGCTAATTCATTTGAATTTTGTTGCAGGCAGAGAAAATACTTTCTTTTGCACAAAAAACTCACATACTGCATAACTTTATGTTTATTCTGTAAATTAGAGTTGAGCTAATAAACTTCACCTCTCAATCCTAATCCCTTTTTCACAGTTTAAATTTTTCTCCCCTCACATTGCGGCATGGTTTTGCTCAGGTTTACACCTGAACCTATTTTGCGGCTTAGGATCAGCCCCCCCCAGTGTGTACTTTGCTGTAAACATGTGCAGTCTAGGTGGACGGCACCATGCATGTCGTCTAATGACCAAAGGAGAAATCCAGGATTTGCCAGTATAAGGTATGTATATGTAAACAACGACAGAGACGGAGTCTAGATTTCTGACTTTCCTCTTTTGTCTGTGTGGGTGGATTGGATGATGCTGGTGCTCTGCATACCAATCCAGACTCCGGATCCGCGGCCATTATACATTCACCCGAGTCAGAAAACATAAAGTAGAGTAAGGGTGTCAGACAAAATCTGTCTGTGCAAGGGCAGTTGTTAGTATGATTGCTCGGATGTGTGAAAGCAACAGGTCTTTCTATAGCGCATTCCCATGCATCCTGCGTTCAGATTTCTAAATGCTGAATATTTGGATCCAATCCAGTGTGAGGTGGCTCCATTTCCACCCTGTAACAATGATGGGCCGTATGCAGAGCTCCGGGCGCATATGCAATCCGATATGTGTTACTGCACATGCGCAGTAATTTTGTAACGCCATCTACGTTTCTGTTTGCAACGTAGATTGCGTATACGCGGTCTTTTTTAAAATGTGTATAACCAAGACTATGGCAGCCATCTTTTATGTTTAACATAGAGTTTGTATGCCCTCCTTGTGTCTGAATAGGTTTGTTGTGAGTGCTCTGGTTTCCTCTCCAAAACTCCACTCCAAAAGCCTGCTACTAGGTTACCTGGCTGCTGACTAAATGAACCCTAATCTGTGTGTGTATGTGTTGAAGGGTGGGGTTTGCGGCTTCGAGTTATTGGTCTTCTGACAGATCACTTTTGTGGCAATAAAGGCTGTCCTTAGAAAAGACACAGCTTCCAAAGACTGCAACAGTCAAAGGTAAGTTTTGTTATCCTTAACCCTAACCATCCACTTTCTTCAATTTAACTCTAACCCTAACCTTAACCCTCCCTTCTCCACAGCCTAAACCTAACTCTCATCTAACCCTAGCCAGTCATTTGCAAAAGTTGGCAAACATGGTTTAACTTTTGCCTATTTTCAGCAGCACAATAAGTACGAATCAGGCCAGGGCTGTGTAAATGGACCTATTTATCACGTTATTTTACCAGGTTATGATCCACTTAGCATTACTGTAATACATAGTTCCTGTCCTTAGTATTGTCATTGATTTAGATGTCTGAAAGATACCACTAGGGTTTAAAACTATAGCGCTTATAAAACCTTTACCCTTATTGTAGACGGCATGTATTGAAAGGATCTCTCACCCACCCCAGTCTGTCTGTTACTACCCAGTCTAGTTTTATAATGATTGTTTAACATGGCAAAGCTATGTAATATGCTGGCGCTATATAATGAATAAATAAAACGGTGTAGACAGGAGAATAGCATTATGTGGCTCCAAGAAGCCACACTATAGGACATAGATCTGAAAGTAAATCAACCTCTCCCTGGATTATTCTGTGTCATATGGGAAAGGTGCAATCTGATGGGATAATGGTAATCCTCATCTATTGTGTGCGTTAAGTACTCTTTTGTGAAGGAGGTGTTGATTAAAAGAGATTGCTTTATATATTATTATTATTTTTTTCTTTTACAACTAAGCAAACACAGGATGAGTGGGTGAGTCTGTAACACAAGAGGATGGGAGCGGTTTCTGTATTAAACAAAGAACTGAAAATGTATTGTAAAATATGGGATAAGATTCTGTATATTATAGAGGAAATCCTTATGAATAAGCTAATCACTGCAAATACCATATGGTAGCTTTCACTCACCACGTTTGATGCTTAAACTATTATATTATGAAATATAAAAAAAAAAATCCTGTTTTTTTTAATTTGACCAAATATAGCACAATAAATTCAAAAGAAATAATGGAAAAATAATAGCAACATTGTGAGGACATTTTTTCTATTCTGTATGTAAAATTTAGATGCTTAAAGATGACAAGACCATTCTATTAAATGATGATCTGGTCACAGAACAGTTTTCCAGGTTTTCCCAATGTGTTTTGTAATGTGATTGTTGTGATGTGATACTTTGTCTAACTAGGCATTATTCTCAAACAACAATTCCAGCATTCTTTTGGATACATCTTTCAAATTAAGATATATCTGGATTAAGATTTTCGACAAAGAAGTTGCGTATATTATTTGAAAGGAATAAAGTTACTGTTGTATTACAATGAAAACTGTTTGAGGTTATTGACTTCCTAACTCTGATGGAATATTGGAATTCAACTTTTTATCTTGGGAAGACTACAGAGACTTGATGACATATTTCACATGGAAAGAATGGTTGCAGAAAAAATGACAAAGGAATCCAGAATTAATAGTATGTTCCGTACGTTAGCTTCCATTGTGAAACTAATGTACGTAGTTTGGATGTTCAAGTTCATACTCTCCTCTTTTAGCTCTGCCCCCGCCCTTGCCAAGCAATCCTTCTTTAAGTCCCTCATCCTCTCCCAATCGTCTAACCCCCACCTTCAACTCTCTTCTCTCCCCCCCTCCCTCTCTCCATATCTGCCACTGACTTTGCCACCTTCTTTACTTCCAAGATTGACTACATCAGGAGCTCCATCTCCTCTAGCATCACCTCTCCTCCACCCCACTTGATCCCATCCCCTCTAATCTTCTCCAGTCTCTCTCTCTCTATCCACCTGCTCTCATCTTGCCCACCTCTTTAACTTATCCCTCTCCTTTGACTTCTTCCCCTCCCCCTTTAAACATGCTCTTGTCTCCCCCATCCTTAAAAAAGCCTAACCTTGACCCCACTTCACCCTCCAACTATCGCCTCTGAGTTACTTGAACTTGTTTACAAGCATCTAATCGGCTACCTTGCTGACAACTCCATCCTGGACCCTCTCTAATCTGGCTTCTGCCCCCTGCACTCCACTCAAACTGTCTTGACTAAGGTCAAAAATGATCTCCTTTCTGTCAAATCTAAGGACCACTTTTCCCTTCTCTTCCTCCTGGATCTATCTGCAGCCTTTGACACTGTTGATCACTCTCTCCTGCTCCACACCCTTCGCTCCATCGGCCTCTCTAGCACAGTCCACTCCTCTCCTATCTCTCAGATTACTCCTTCTCTGTCATAACCCATAGCTCTTCCTCCCCTACTACTACCCTTTTTCCTGTTGGCATGCCCCATGGCTCAGTCCTTGGTCCCCTTCTGTTCTTGCTCTACACCTCCTCTCTGGGTGATACTGCTCTACGCTGGCTTCCTGTCCCTTTCAGAATTCTCTTCAAGCTCCTCACCACAACTTGCAAGAGTCCCTCTTCCTCTTCCGCTCACTGCCTCTCCTCCCTTATCTACATCCACACTCCCTCCCATCCCCTCCGCTCTGCAACTACCTCTCACTCCCGCATCCAAGACTTCTCCTGGGCTGTGCCTTTCCATTGAAACAACCTTCCACATCCTATCAGGCAAACAGCACCCTGCAATCCTTCAAACGCTCCCTCAAAACCCACTTCTTCAGGCTAGTCTTCCCTTCCTCCACCTAAGCTTACCTGCCCTCCCCATCTTCATAACTGTGTCTTCTGTTTATTTGTCCTCTCTCACTTAGCTTGTTAGCTCTTATGACCAAGGTCCTCCTCCCTCCTGTCATCACCCCTCTACCTTGTCACCTACTTCCCACCTTTTTCTCTCTAATGCCTATCTTTGTCCTTATTCACCTGCTTCTACACACACACATCCAGCATCTTTATTTTCCTTACATATTGTTCTGTTTTTTTGGTTTTTTTTTTGCTGTAGTTTGATTTTGCTTTGTACATGTATTGTGTTCCTTATTCATGTTTTTATACCCTCAGTTCATTATTGCATTGAATTGTATATGTAACTATTGTCTTTGCTATTGCCTCTGTACGGTGCTGCGGATACTGTGTGGCGCCTTATAAATAAACAGTAATAATACGTATGGCTCTTCCGCATGTAGAAACTACCAAAATATTTAGCATGCGGGAGGCAACGCACAGAATGGTAAATCGTACGTATGGGCTTTGTGACACTCTTACTGTACAATTACCATTCTTTAAGACCGCATATACGCAATCTACATAACGAAACGATACGTAGGTTATGTAAATTAGTTACTATGCATGCGCAGTAACAGTTTTCGGCATCTGACGGACGTGTTATGGGCGACGGACGTTGTTCTGGATCCAGCCCTAGTTGCTTCTTCCTACAGGCAGTTTATTAGGAGAAGATCTGTGAGGAGCATCTATGGAGAAGAAGTATCATTTCTCATGCATCTCATCAACCTAACCACAGCTGTGGTGGCAGGAGGAAGCACATGGCGACTCCAGTCTGTTTCTTATTGTCCATGGTTTGGTTACAAATGTTTGGGCCGTAAATACCGGTTACATGTATGTTCATGCGTGTGATCTGAGAGTGCTCGAGCATGGCTGTGTAATGTAGCACTGGTAACTGTTATAAATATGCATAGAAATAGTTTTCTGTGCCAAATGCCTTGAGCCCATATGTTTCACGGACATCTGTGCAAACGTTCTATATGCATAAACCAGAATCATAAACAGGATGTTTTTTTCTCTTAAAGAAAATTGCATTCCCATACTATTTTTACTTTGTCCTACTTTCATGTACAATAAAATCAAAATGTACCTATCAACACCATGAAGCAGTGGCCACAGAACACAGGCTTTGCAATTCTATTTAATGAAATGTCAATTTAAAATAATAGTCATAGAATAGGATCCAAGGGTATAAGTAACTACATAAAATATAAAGAAGAATATTAAGAAGCACTATGTAGTGCAGAGAGACCGGGGATTAACAATAACCTGAAAGCTAAATTCGCAGGTTAAGGGCTTAATTCAAACATGTCACACACTCTATCCCATTTTGGCCCTATAGAGTCTTGCTAGGGGTGTGTGTCGAATGGCCCTATTTCAATAGGGTCGTTCTCTCCCAGCCAGTTCCGAACTGGCTGGGATATCGATTACTTATGCCTCACTGAGGCATAGCAATCGATCCCCAGAACACCGAACACAGTCTTCCGATAGGTAAGTGAAAAAACAAGCCTTTCCCTAATTCTAACCCTAACCCTCCCCTTCCATTACCTTGACCCTAACCCTCCCTTCTCTGTAGCCTAACCCTAAGACCCTCCTGCAGCCTGACCGTCCCTTCCCCTTCTATGGCCCTAACCCTAACCCTCCCTTTCTAAGAGCCTAACCCTAACCCCTCCTAACACTAAAAGTCCCTGGAGAGGTTATTCACCTCTCTGGAGCTGTCATCTGTGGCGAAAATGAATGGCTAAGTATGCTGATCGGCACACTCAGCCATTCATTTAAAAAAATATATAAAACGGCTTCCATTCGAAATAGAGACAGCTGAAAAGGAACTTTCGTCTGTCTCTATTTCCAAAAGCAGCCGTTTGGACCAGGGACACTTCCTAGGAGAGTTGGGAGATAGGTCTTAAATGTGATGTCATCAGGTCATACTTCCTTTTTTTCTCTGAGCGTTTCCTGTTTCTTTCCTTCCAGTGTTTAGGTGATCTTTTCGTCACTTGTCCAGTGGTGGTTGTGTTGTCTCTTTGTTGTGTATTTGGAGTTCATGCTTGGCCAATCCTGTGCACTTCTGCTGCAAAGCATTTCTGTATCAGAATTGATTGGGGAAGCACGATCCAAGGTTTCAACCCTTGCCTTTGTTGTGTTCCTGATTGGTTGTATTTAGAGTTCAGCTTCTAAATCTTTTCTAAGCTAACGGCACAGTTTAAGTATGGCCTTGGCTGTGTCATGCATTTGTGCTTTTACTGACCAGAAGAGGGTGCCTGGGGATTTCTTTTGGGATAGATAAGGTTCCCCCATATAAATGTATGTTTTTCCCCTGTTATGCTCTGTTTGCACTGATTTCTTTGCCTCCGTCTAGAGTTATACCTACAATCTTTTTTCTTTTTTGTTTTTATTATACTATTTAACAGTTATTTTTGTGGTTGAATGTAAAAAAAAAAGTATACATTACACTAAAGAAAGTTGTGCACAAAAATAACATTTCCACCCATATTTAGATGCATATATACAGATAGTTTACATCAAGTCATCATCATTGATATGTGTTTCCACCTGTCCTTAAGTAGGGGAAAAAAATGCTCCTACCAACAGGCATATACACATAAACCTCTATGAACCAAATGTGAACAGACTGATTAACCACCATTAGCCTGTCCCTGCCCTCCACAATACTACCTCTTAGCTGAAACTTGGATAGAGGTAAGAACTGCATGAGCTCATTTGTTTAAGTTTCAGAGAATGTTGTACCACACAGACTGCCTTAGTGTTCATTCTACATCTACCTGTATGTAACTACCATTGGTTGATATCCTAGACACACCAAATGCAAAAGTTAGGCAAGCATGTTTTAGAAATATACTATGGTGAACAGTCCAAGTTACCTAACATGGTATCTGTATATTCACTATAAAGCTAAGTACACACATATGATTTCATCAGGGGTGTGATATATGTAACGACTTTTCTAATAGCTGAGGACCTGATTTACAGTTAAGAAGGCTTTAGGTTCTTAATTATACGCAACTAGTAGTAAGGTGACTCCCCTGATACGCCTCCGGTTTTCAGTTTCTTAACCGACTTAAGAATGCCATAGGGCTACCTTATCTTTAGGTTCTTAGTTGTGTGCATAGGGCTGCTAATTAAGAACGTTTTTGCCTAACCGCACCCAGATTTCCTCATTTAAATGCCTCCCTCCACCCAATCTTCGTTCTTATGTTTTCCCCGCACGCCCATACCTTCTTAAGTCTAAAAGAAATAGGTTCGTAAAGGTCATTCAGAGTCGTCCCATTCTTAAGTCCTACGTAACTTGCGTATCTTAAGGTACTACACCTGCGCAGTATATCCCTTCTTAAATATACGCACCTAAAAAGTAGCATTTTCTTTCCTGAAAGTCCCAATGAGCACGCCAGTTCATACATACACACTACTGTTAGATCGGTGATCTTCTTTTCATTAGCCCTCTGCTCAAACGATCGTGACATCATAGTTTTAAATATGTAAAGGCGTTTCTGTCAGACAGTCTATCTTTAGGATTGTTGGATAGATGGTTATGAGCACGTACACACTTCAAAATTAAAACAACATTGTAATGTTGATCTCTAAAATGATAAAGGTTGCAAAATGAAATCAAACGATACAATGTGCTTTGGAATGATAAAACATGACTGTGGGAGCATACACACTAATAGGATTTTACACCAAGCAGTCATTTGTTGTGTGATTGGCATGAAATCAGGTGAAATTGATGTAGTGTGCACCCACCATTAACCCTACACTATAACTGCCAATGGTGCTGGTTGAATGAATGTATGTGAAAAGGATTGTAAAGCCCATAAATAAATACACATACTCTGATGTTTTTTAATAGATACGTCATTTTTGTATTGACAGTGTAATTATAAATCCCCCTTCCTCCAGTCTGTTATAGAATGGGTTTATATTTATTGGTCGTCTAAATGCAAAGCTGTCTCATTTTGTCTGTGTTTAGAGGCTGTCTGTCTACACTTGCGGTCTGCGTTCCCACTGGAAAAACACACACTTTTTATTTTATTTTTATTTTATCATTTATTCCAAGCACAAACATTCAATTATATAAACGAGGAATAGTTGGCGTCCTTCCCACTTTGTGAAACTTACTAGTACTCTTAAATAAAGGCAGGTATAATTCTATTTTAGTAATGAAACACATTGCTGCTGAGGTTCTGAACTCTCAGGCTGCGCTCTCGTTCCAAGTTCCATGAAAGACAATCCTCGGGATAACTTTGATTACAATGTATATGCAGCAACATTGGCTGCATGGCTTAATCTGAATCACATTCATCTTGTGTTTGTACATGGGTGTATGTTTCTGGGATAGCGATTGCTTATTTATCACCCGAATCAAAGAATGTTGATATGGCCGTTTTCAGTTCTCCAGCACCTTCATTCGTTGGTTAAGATGCATCAGCACATTCTCTCTTCATAGCTGCTGAGAAATACTCTGTTTAAACAAACTTCCAGTTTAATCCTTGAAAACAAAGGAGAGCCTCGCACTTTCCATTGTGCCCATGGAGTAAAATTATACCTAAATAAACAAGTTTAGCTTAATTGCCTTTATAAAAAAAATACACCGACTGTGTAGACGCTCTCCTGTTTGAAGTTTGTGCAGTTGATATATGTAATAGCAGAATAATTGATGGGAGGCTGATAAAGTCGTTTCTTTGTTTGAGAAGTTTGGGAATTATATATTGATTTCTGTTTAAATCAAATAAACATTTTTTTTCCATTTTAGAAAGGAAGCATAGCCTAACACAGACACTGGTCTAATGTAAAAAGACACCTACGCTTTCTTGTTCAAGTAGAGTATGAATGGATCTAGAATTAAGAAATGTGGGTGCTTTCCACATACAGTCCGCAATTCACTACTTTGCATACGTTAGGTAAATGCTTCCAACACGGATCTGGATCCTCATAATCCGTGACGGTGGGGCAGGATGACCCGTCATGCGTACAGTGTGTATGCATGGTGGGAGGCGGGCCCTATGCAAATCGGGATGTGGTTGCTGGTTCAACCGGCCTTCTTTTAAAAATTATACAGCCAACAGCGGAAGGGCGGCCGTATCATTGTTTTGGCATGGGGGGTTAGGGTTAGGGCTGATGAAGGGGAAGGTTAGGGGTAGGCTGCTGGACATAGAGGGTTAGGGCTCATGCAGGGGGAGGTTAGGGTTAGGCCGCAGGACATAGAGAGTTTGGGTTAGGCTGCGGGAAATTAAGGATTAGGCTTAGGCATGGGTTAAGAGTAGGGTTAGGGAAAAAATACCTGATATAAAAGACACCTACGCTTTCTTGTTCAAGTAGAGTATGAATGGATCTAGAATTAAGAAATGTGGGCGTTTTCCACATGCAGTCCGCAATTCACTACTTTGCATACGTTAGGTAAATGCTTCCAACACGGATCTGGATCCTCATTATCCGTGACGGTGGGGCAGGATAACCCGTCATGCGTACAGTGTGTACGCATGGTGGGAGGTGGGCCCTATGCAAATCAGGATGTGGTTGCTGGTTCAACCGGCCTTATTTTAAAAATTATACAGCTGCCAGTGGAAGGGCGGCCGTATTATTGTTTTGGCATGGAGGGTTAGGGGTAGGCTGCTGGACATAGAGGGTTAGGGCTCATGCAGGGGAAGGTTAGGGTTTGGCTGCAGGCCATAGAGAGTTAAGGTTAGGGCTGATGAAGAGGAAGGTTAGGGGTAGGCTGCTGGACATAGAGGGTTAGGGCTGATGAAGGGGAAGGTTAGGGGTAGGCTGCTGGACATAGAGGGTTAGGGCTGATGAAGGGGAAGGTTAGGGTTAGGCCGCAGGACATAGAGAGTTAGGGTTAGGGCTAGGGCTGAGGAAGGTTAGGGTTAGGCTGTGGGAAATTAAGGATTAGGCTTAGGAATGGGTTAAGAGTAGGGTTAGGTAAAAAATACCTTTGCAGTTACAGACTTTAGAATTGCACGGCGATGTGCTAAAGAAACTCTGCTGCCACTGTGCACAGAGTTCTGACTGCAGCGACAGTGGATTTCTGGATCCAGTCCAATGTGTGCAGCTATCAGTGTTGTCCAGAGGAGTGACAGTTAGGGAAATGGGAGTCCACCTGTTAGCCACGGGGCCTAGAATAAAGTAGCGATACCACGAAGGAAGGCAAAAATGCCAAACATAGAGACACAAAGGTTCTTGGGCAAGAGAGGGTAGACTTTTTTGGAATTGCACCATAATGCTAGTGATAGATCCTCCATAGATAGGGTTAGTCAGAGGAGGTTGAGCAATGATGATCGCTTAGTAACTGCAGAAAGATATCCTCTTTATTGGAATTCTATTGCACACACTGGGCAATTGGGGCTACAGTTTTTAATAGCTTGTAAAATATTAAACTCCCTGTCCACACCCCTTGGATGGTCTCTGTAGTGTTTTAAAGGGAGTCTGGAATGTGTTTGACCTTCTATGAATTGCCAATTTGGATGCAAAAGTGTTAGATTTTTTATTCGCTGTTTATATGTAAAGTGTAATTGAGGTTCTGCTGTGGATTTAATTTGAGTGTTTTAGTTTGTGTTTCAGTTTGCCTTATTTATATTTCATTATTAACTCAAGCATAACTTCACTCAAGCAGACAATGACCATGTAAACCTGTCTGGTCAAACGCACCCAGAGCCTGTAGACAAGATTAGACCTATGTTTTGTCTAATGTTGTTTTACGCTTGATTGCCAAACCGGATAAGGTCAATGTAAATGTAATGTAAGGTCAATGTAAATGAAAAATGTTTTGACTTACTATTTCTTCTTCCATAGATTGAAAATCTTCAAGAACAGCTTAGAGATAAGGATAAGCAGCTCGGAAACCTAAAAGATCGTGTGAAGTCCTTGCAGACGGATTCCAGTAACACGGACACCGCTCTTGCAACCCTTGAAGAGGCTCTTTCTGAGAAGGTAATCACCTGCAAAAAGGCCACGTGGCAATATGTGTACACATGTTTTCATATTTAAAATTTCTAAAAATGATTTACATCACATTGCATTCTACATCACAGTCTTACTGCAACATATTTTTACGGGGTTTTGTGCTAATAGTTGATTCAGTAGGTTCTCTTTGAAAGATATTTATTAAAAAGCGTTTGCACCACTCATGAATGTGTGCATTACACAGGAACAGGACCACCATCAGAGGTGGGGGCAGCCGGGACCCGTCTTCATTACAGGGCCAATGCTTAGGGAAGATGGTAATGTAGGTCCATGGGCCCCGCCCTTGTGACATCACCGATGATGTCACATAGGGGGCGGGGGCGTTCCACTGCTGTCTCGGACCCCCCAAATTCTGAAGGAGGCCTTGCACAGGAACATTTGATGGACCTATCTTTTCCTATCTTGAAACCAAGTTAAAGCTTTTATATTGAGGTCAAACTACATACTGCTCACTCACGTAACCCATTGCTCACAGATTCTGCATGTGTATAGCCAAGTTAATCAAGCTACAAAATAAATGTTATTTTGTTATTCTAATCAGACTTTAAAAAATAACCCTGTGGTTTGGCAGTTCTTAAATATATGGAAGTAAACTACTCTATTTTTATTAACTACTCCTATGAAATTCGAGAAAGTTTTAGCCTTCACTACAAAAATCAAAATATTTAACTTATTAGAGTGTCTTATTTTTAAAAAAAGATGTTTTTAATAAACCCTCATGAGCACATGACGTTTCTCCCAAGTTTTAATTTTCTTCTCGAGCTTTAAACTTGACCTGGGCTTCGGCTTTTGCATGATGGCTTTAATGTAGCCGAAATGACAGATGCCTCAGGAATATTGATGCACGTTATGTGTCCCTTTTTTTTTTTCTAACCATGCAGAGTGTTGTTCAGGAAATGGACACAAGCCAATGCTGGGTGCACACAAAACATTGGATAATCTTGTAAACCCTCCATATACCAGATACTTCTTAACATTTACAATCACAAATATGGGACCAATAAACCCCCCCCAGCTGAAACTGCCCAGTCCGCTGAAACTGCCCAGTCCTACTCTAACTTGACCATTTCCTCAAAAGCTCTGCCCCTTTTAGGATACCCACACAGGACAAAATAAACATAGAAATAACAAATAAAAAAAAGGAAAATAAAGAAATGAAAAAATCCCCACCCCTTCCTCAAGGCTAGATCACTTATAAGGACAAACTTCACTGTCCCGCTGGAATTGGGACAGTTGGGAGGTATGAACACCAATTGATTGATAGAGACCAGGGGCTGGATTAATACCATCCTAAGGTGAATCCCCACTGTGTTCTTGCTCCCGGGGAGGCCGCTCTCCTCACACGCAAAGCAATTATAACTGCAAAACCCTACCTAAGTACCAAGCCCTTACTGTACAATTATCATTCCTACCCCCTCCCACCGTATGCATTCCTCTGTGTCTCACCTTATTGTCGGAAACACTTCCATTGTGGAAGTATGGCTCTTGTGGGTCCAGATACGCAAAACGTAAAACGTGGTCGTGTTGTGGAGGTTGGAGTCCGGTCCCAGGTTTCATTTTGTGTGGTAATTTTTATTTAACTGAATGAAACCTTTAGTTGCTCTGATTGTGACTGTTTTCTGTCCCCCCTTCCTGTCCTGGTGAGGAACTGGTGAGGTTTATTGCCAGAAGACACGAATGATGCAGAATATGTAACACGGGTTTGCAGGTAATGTAGGAATTAAGCACAGGTAATAAACACAAGGGGCTTTATCTAGAACTACGCTGGACGGCCATAATACGCCAGCCAGCAGCTAAAAAGACGATCTGCGCATGCGCTTGGCAGATGTTGCCCGGCTTAGCTGCGTAATCGCCCGTAAGCGTTTGTTCATACGCTGGGGCAAGGGGGAGGGAAGCGATGGTACGCTGAGCGTTAGACCGCTTAGTGTACCATCGTAGGTCTGGATCAGGCCTAAGGATACCAGGAATACTGAGAGTCCAAATGAGTCCACAGGAGTGATATGCAGTGATATGCAGATATAGTTAAAGCACAAGGAGTATGCTAGAAAGTCCATATAACGTCCAGCGTGGCTGGAATAATGCAGGGATCCAAAATAAATGGAGACAGAGAGAACCAGATAACAGAACCATATTTGAGAACAGCAAACAAACATGCAGCACATGAAGCAGGAAATAATGACTCACAACTAGCTCTGGAATGATGGAATAGATAAGCCCAGAGCACAGGTATAGGATAACGAGCACCTAACATGATATGTCTCAACAGGTGTTCAACAGCAGGCTGTAGGCGCAGGTAATAGAAATATCCACAATTGGAAGAACTGGTGCAGGTCTGCAACTAGAGGCGAAACAGGATACAGCAGTCCAGGATGTAACAAACACATCTGAAACAGAAACATATTTTTCAGATTTCTTCATGTTAGTTGTTAATGAAGTAGAACTCCTTAACAGATGTGTTTGACATCTCGTCTTGTAGCGATGACAGGCCCAGAAGTCATCCTTTTCTGACTGACTGCAAGTGCAGAGAACTGTTTATTAAAAGGTCCTTTACATTACATAGGCCATTGTTATGTAATCACTGTAAATTATACCAAGTCAAAGGATCATGACAGCCACATGTTTTTGATAAATCTAATATGTGCCTAATATATATTGTTTTTTTTAACGAGATTTAGACTTCCTACATGTGGAGAAATAAACAAGATTTTGGGCATGAGACCAGTGTTTCTATAAAAAAAATTGATACTGACCATGAAAAAGGAAGTCTCAGATTGGCTTAAATTCCTATTATTATAAGTTACTGGTTTTACAGGTTTTGAAAAAGTTTTAAAATGTGTTTACTATGCTTTATGAGAATTGGGTTTTTAGCATACTTTATGTTTGCCATAATTTCAACCGTCCACAAAAGACACATTTGTCCTTTGACACTTGTCCTTATCATGAATGTAACGTGTTCATTAATTTCAGTAAGTTGGAACACTTATAATGCAGGCCCTAGCTGAAGTGTTCTTTCTAAAGGGAGTGGTTATAATGGAAAAGAGAAACCAGGTCTGGCACTCCATATCAAACAATAGGTAACACTATCCTTCAGCACATACATAAATAGGGTTTTTACTTCATTATATGGCTATAATGGGTTAAGCTCACCTGCCCATCTTCAAAGCACCT
This sequence comes from Limnodynastes dumerilii, assembly GCA_011038615.1. Lineage (NCBI taxonomy): Eukaryota > Metazoa > Chordata > Amphibia > Anura > Limnodynastidae > Limnodynastes > Limnodynastes dumerilii. The sequence continues at coordinate 244,454 of WWET01001223.1, forward strand.
CCTGTAGGTGAGTCCCTGTGTTGCAATATGTGTATTTAGAAGGTCTGTGGTAAAACAATTCCTCCATTTAAAAAATATGCAGCAGCCATTTTTGGGCAGCAGTTAGGCTCCAAAAGTAAACTTGTAAACTGAGTGGTTATAATGCCAATGCAGGGGCATTTATATCTTACACATCCACATTAACTCAGTTTTCATTAATTTAAGTTTCACAATAAACTGTCCTGGTCGTCCCATCATTGGAGTAGTGACATGTGTTTCTGTTTGTCTATTTTCATCACATATTCTTGACACTGGAATCACTTCATTAGTGAATATTGGCCTACCATTTCTCTTAAGGAGCTACTCTATATAGAAATTACACTCTCTACAGATCCCTGGGCTCTTCCAGTTCTGGGCTTATATAACAGATTTAGCACCAATTAAAATATTGCCCACAACATACATCTGTCCTTATTAATGGATCTGGGAAGTGAAATACCCGAATTAAAGCAATTTTTGGGGTGATCGGGACATCTGTCTTTAGAACCTTATTTGCCAGGTAAAATAACACCAGTTTGCCAGGTCAAACACCTCCATTTATTGATTAGTATTATTCAAATAATGTTTCTAACTTCAGATATTTTATTTTACCAAAAATATAAAATTCAAATTGTGGGCTAATTTAATTCTCAGTGATGGTGGGGATAGGCATGAACGACTGTATTCACACCTAAGAAGCTTCTTATATTTAGGAAATGAGCTACTAAGTTGGGTACATAGATTGCTTCGGGGAGTGATAAGGCAGAAGTGGGAGGGGGGAGGGATTTAGATTAGCCGGGGAGGGCGAGGGGAAGGAGGGAAGAGGCATTGTCCGCGCGTAGTTTCCTTCTTAAGAAGGAAACTACGCACAGTTAGATAAGGTAGCCCTATGGCATCGGAAGTGTCATAAGGTACCTAAAAACGGGGGGCGGGGGAGGCGACCAGAGAAGTAGGTGCAGATACACGTGTATTTGCACCTACGGATCACACTCGCAAGTGTGAATCCGGTCCGAAATTCCAGTCTATCACAGTAGCTAAATCTTGAAGATATTCCTTCGCACATGTACACCCGAGGGATTAAATGTGTGATATAGCGTCATGTGATTGGGTGATTTTTTTTCGAGAAAGCTTGTTGAAACCAGTGTTGTTCTTATTGTAAATATGTAATGTCTGAGCAACAACTGAAAACTTGGACCTTTTATTATCGGTTTAAACACTTTGACTTTACCTTAAATTTTGTA
>WWET01001223.1:312633-325661 GCA_011038615.1 Limnodynastes dumerilii
ATATATAGAGGAACCAGATCGGCGTCATGCACACAGAGTGCAGATAATGCTCACATTTCGCCTGTCTGGATCCAATCCATTGTCTTTTGATATTTGTAAATCCTAGCAAATATTATTTACCATGAAAATTCTGGTAACGCTGATTAGTATAGTTACTCTGTATAAGTACAAATGTTAAGAATTTCCATGTATTTAACTTAACCTTTATCAAAGAATAGAAGTAAAACTATTCCCCACCTTTACATCATACATATTTTTCCTTTAATGGAATGAAGTCTCGCCAAACCTGCGGCATATTTCACTGGCCCATGTATTTGTTCCATCTCTCTCTCTCTGTGTACACATCAGCCGTGGGTTTGACAAAGGCCGGCAGCAGCAAGAGGTCCTCAGAGAAAAATAAATACAGATAAAAGGCAGAAGATTGGAGGAAAAACAGACCCCAGCAGCAGAAGACAAACACTCTAATCAAGTAAAATAAACAGTCTTTCCTATTCGGTATTATGCTGGAATTATCCGCAAATGCAATAGATAAATTAGACAGATGGGAGTTCCATGGACGGGGTATTTAAATGCTCCTTTCTTCGAGTATGTGTTATGATGATTGCATATTCTTTCATTTGACACATCACAAGAAATCACTCTGCTCCGAATCTTTTTAAAAGGCTTTGCATAATGGTGATGTAATGTTGATGTAGCGCAGGCACTTTGTCATTTGAGCAGCCCTGTGAATGGTGGGACATGCATCACATACTTCTGCCCTTTTGTATGCCCCTCACTCCATATTATCTTGTCTTTGAGTTGTGTGTAGTTATATTTTTGTTAATGATCAGGAAATTAGAGTAATACTTATAATGAACCAGGTCCAGAACTTCCCCCAGTTCTGTGTGCATTTCATATGCTATTTTTTAAGATTCACGTGCATTCACATGTGCTACCCGACAGGGAACCTTTCTGACACACCAGACCTAAGGAGTGTGGGGCTTCGGTCCAAATGGCTGATTTTCGAATCGGCCATTCCTCCCCAGCCAGTTGCGAACTGGTTGGGATTTCAATTGCATATGCCTAGAGGAGGCGTTGCAATCGATCTACGGAGCACCGAGCTTTCGGTGCTCCAAAAAGTGTAAAAAAGAAAAAAAAAAGTACCCCAATCCTTCCCTTAATTCTTACCCTAACCCTCCTTCCTGGCAGCTTGACCCTAACCCTCCCTTACTTGTAGCCTGACCCTAACCCACCGTCTCCCACAGCCTGACCCTAACTCACCTGTCCCCTCGGTCCGGCGAGCAGCGGTGGAGGTGCGACGGAGTGATCTGTTGTTTACGAAAGTGAATGGGTGAGTATTCCGAACGCCATTCTCACCCATTCATTATAAAAAATTTCTAAAAGTGTAAATTTCGGAAAAAGGGACATTCAAAAAGTAACTTTCGAATATCCCTTTTTCGGGAAGCCACACTTTTTAACCGGAGATTGCAACCAAGAACTAAGACATATGGCAACTCCATCATCTTCTGACAGAGGGCCTGGGGTGAGTTTGCAAGTCGTCAGTGGGCAGTATAGAAGGGAACGACAGATTTTTGGAAAATCTTGGCACCAGCACAAAAATTTAGGCAACATAGTTTTTTGACCGTCAGTGTGCAGTATAGAAGGGAACGACAGATTTTTGGAAAATCTTGGCACCAGCACAAAAATTTAGGCAACATAGTTTTTTGACCGACAAATTAATGGACAGTTGTGTGTGTGTATATATATGTGTGTGTATATATATATATATATATATATATATATGTAATACCCCCACACAGCTGCCCATATAAAATTCCTTGTCATTAAGCACCTAGGGCCAGATTGCTTTACGTGCATGCGGGGGTCTGTAGGTACACGCACATAGTGGGGAGTGCACACCCCCTGCACTCCCCGCTAACGGTAGTAAATCTGGACTCTTACGTGTCCAGATTCCTACCTTAAGTTTTCACAACTACCACAGCCACAGATCTAGTCATAATGGAGCTTTCCCGCCCGACCCCTAATTTACATGGCTATCCCCGCCTGTATGGTGGGGATACGACCATCGTGAATTAAGGGTCTGCCTCTTGTGCGTACTTACTATTGTACGTAACTAAGTTGTGTACGACAGTAAGAACGCACGCTGAACATCTGGCACGCGCATGTGCAGATGTTGCAAGACAGGGGAGTTACGCAAATGACTTGTCGCCTGTCGTACCTAAGTGTGGATCTGTGCCCTAATGTAACTTGGACTTTGTTTTATCATTTGTGACTCATGGCTGGCGATGACACTGGACCAGCAATTACTACAGTCTGTCCACAGAGAAGGTCTCCCTCCGACCACTAATCCCTTGCCTGCTGATACTGCAGGGACAGTCAGGATTTCATAGCCAGATGCTTCTGTCCCAGCAGTTTCAGTGGGCGAGAAGGAGAGAAAGAAACCTCAGTGTGACCTCCATAGTTGGAAAACCAGTTGTTGCTCCATAACGTCAATTCCGGTTGCCAGGACCCAATTTCTATTTTACCTTTCGACTAGTATTTGTTGGGCTCTGTCGTATAGGCATAGCCCTATTTATATGTATAGATCCAGGCTTTTATGATTATCCATGGACTTGATTTGGAAAACTTAAGGCAGGGTCTGGCTGTCAGAAGCCCCTCTCTGTGAGTGGGAGTGGCTAAATTGCAAAACCATTTATTATTGGATGGCACTGCTTAGTGATTGCTTTTCCCTCCAGATCTTTTGCAATCATAGGTAAATCAGAGATCTCGGTCCAAAATATTTGCATAGTTCTGTATTGTAGTGAAAAGGCTTTCTCGAGGACACTTGCTGCCTTATGCAAGTGTCCACTACTCCTTTGGAATATATCACCATTTTTTTTTTACATGCATTTAAGTTGGAATCTTATTAACCTACAAGTTTGTTTTTGTACTGTGGAAGGAAACTTGAGTATCTTGGGGAAACCAACTTAGTAAGAAGACACAGATAGACCTGAAATGAAACTATTGCTTCAGTCATCAATACCGGTGACCTAAACACCTCTAATCCAGAACCTTATCCACATTTCACATCATGTTTCACAGGGTATTTGTTTTCTATGTAAAGCTGGCCATACACTAGAACGATTATCGTTCCAATTTTGCAATCATTGTGTTATCGTTCAGATTATCATTTCAGTGTATGGTAACGATTTTTTGTCCGATCATCCAATAATCGTCTAAAAAGCTGTTTTGAACGATTATTGGATCGTTTGACGTGTTTGATTTAAATCGTGCCAAAGCGAAAGATAAAATGTAAAATCGCACAGTGTATGGGCATTTAACAATAATCGTGACATCGTCACTACCTGGTGACGATAGGACGAACATAGGCGTGATTATGCTAATATTCCATGACACCTTCTCCTTTCCATCTGAATGTGCATAAGATCTTTGGACTTCTTGTAATGGCGTCTGCATGTGCATATGAACTTTGGACTTCTTGGAATGGAGCCTGAATGTGCATAAGATCTCTGGACTTCTTACAGTGGAGTTTTCATAGAAATGCTTAAAATGTTGATTTTTGGAGGGACGAATCACATTCCAGTTTAGAATATGAATGCTCACATTTGTAGATGCTATAGATACTTATTTCGTCATACTGGATCCGATCTAGATCTCTGCAATGGAGGTCCTATTCTGGCTCCTTGCTGCTTCCTAAACTTCGTATGGACAAGGGAGGCCCCTCCCTCGTTTGTACGGAGTTATGCTCCCAGGCCCCAACTTTCCGCATCACCCCAGTTTTACGTTGGGACAAAGTGGAAATGTATTTTAGGCTCTGGTCCTCTTTTTTTGTAAAAATGTGTATAGCAGATCAAGTCTTGGCAACATTTTAATATTTTATTATGTTTATCATGTAAGGTTATATTTAAAAACAGGGATGTTTTCATACAATGCTTTGACTTTATTCAGTAAAACAAGAAAATAAGAAGAATTATAAATTGAAAAGAGGTGTTACTTCCAAATAATTTTCCTTTACATCACTGCCCCTTAGCAGCATGTATTCATCTGCCCCTGAGCAGCAGGTATTTCTCTGCCCCTGAGCAGCAGGTATTTCTTGATTGAGCAGTTTATTAGTCAGACCTTTTTTTTTCCTGGTCCCTTCTTATTAACGTGACCACCTGGGCTTGAGCTTTTGGGGTGGCAGCAAAGATCATCAGGCTAGACTGCTCATACCTGGTAAGCGAGTCATCCGATGGCTAAGCTGGACGCTTCAGTTGACCATGACTACAGACTAGACCTAAGACAATATGGAAAGATGCAATATATTACATCTGTTACCCAGTTATATTTGACATTTTATTCTTGAAATATTTAAACAGATTAGTCACCATCACTAGAGGGTTATTTGTGTTGCCGGTGATATATTCTAGAAACGCTAACATAATCGTTTTGATCTGCAAATTCGAGACTTCTTATTTAGTTTACTGTTGTACTTCCTTGGGCTAAATTAAAAAGCTAATATTAAAGTTATTTTGAAACTTCAATGGTAATTACTTTAAAATGGGAAACCACATAATGAAAATAAGTTGGATGTTCAGATTCTTTTGTGCGTATTTGTTATGGTTGCAACCTTGATACCCTACGGGCCCATCATTCCCACAGGTTAAATTGCAGTTCTTGTATGAATACTTTTTCAAATACTTGGTTTCTTTCTCTCTTTTGTTATTAGGAATATAACTGCAAACACTGTGGATGTGGTTTTAGGTTTGCATTGTGCTCAGAGGCTCGCAATACAGCGTTAAGTTGCCGTCTTCCCAGCTGTCTCATACTCCAGCAGAAGCACCAGGAATTATAGCCATGGCTTCAACTGCTGAATTAACTGATTGAGGCTGCGGATAACAGTATTTATAATAGGCAGACTCCTTTTCTGTTTGAAACCACATGTATATTTTCATTGCAACAGAATGTATACACTTAGCTTCCACTTTCTTAAATGTTTGAGAGGAATGTTCATTTTCAATGACAACTTGTACATTGAAGTTCAAAATCAGATAGGGCAAATAATGGCATCCATTATAAGCCTGAGTATCTCTGTATACTGTATGAAACACTTTGCTGTATTGTGTATATTCTTAATCAGAACCCAAAGTGTGAGTTAAATACATACTCCCTAACTAGTAAAGTATTGCACACACACATGCATCTGGCTTAATCTGAGTTAAAACATCACTATGCTTAAAGGGCCGGGTTCACAACCCCGCATTTTTTAACATACGTCCCTAATTTTCGGAATCTAGCTACTACGCAGGCGTAGTAACTATTTTACGCTGTCTACGTAGCGTTTCATTATGTAGATTGCATACATGCAGTCTTTAAAGAGGTTAGGCTGGGACAATGAAAGGTTAGGCTTAGGCTGAAGAGAGGGGAAGGTTAAGGTCAATCTGTGGGACAAGGGTGGTTAGGTAAGGGTTAGGGTTGAGCTACAGAGAGGGGAGAGTTAGGGGAGGAATAAGGTTAGATTGCCAGATGGGGATGGTTAGGGTGGGATGAAATAAATGTATCTGTTGCTGTTGCGGTCTTCTTAGAGACGTAGAAAGTCTATCACCGGAAAAAATTAGGGCAATCGGCGCTTCATTGCCGTAAAGTGATCTGTAGTTTTGTAAATGTGTTTCATTCTTTGGCCACTAGTGGCCACCCTACAGCATTCTGTTTCCCAGTCTTTTCCCTCTTCATTCTTCTTCCTGTTCATCAATCCCATCCCCGGCCACCACAGAGGACAGTGGCTGACCAAATAAAATGGCAGACTGTTCTGTCTCAGTGTCTGCTGAGCTCACCTTCACCATCTGTTTGCCCACACTGCTGTCAGAGACACTAATCTGTCATTCAATGTAAGAGGGACGTTATTATGGCGGTGATTTACGTGGTTAATACTAGAGTACTTATTACTAAATTATTATTTTTGGGAAAGATAGGGAACCCCCCTCCTCTCCTTTTAAAATCCTGCATTTACCCCTGTAGTCATTACTATATTTCAATCATCCATCTTTGTTTACAGCCATGTTAGCATAGGTTCCTATACTACCTTAATGTACCACTTCTTCATTTATTGTGTTGTTTGTTGGTTGTTATTGGGGAGTGTTTGGCTTAAGCCAGTATGTTACCTAGTGCTCTATTTGGTCTTAATCTGGCACTGGTTCACTCTTTTTTTTTTTACCTGATCTTAAATCTCCTGAAAGATCAGAGGTCAGCTCCAATGTTTTAGGCTCAGCTTCTGTTTTTGTAAATCCATATATTACACATGATATTGCTCGGCTCTGAAAACTGATTTCTGGTGCTCTTTGTACATCAGTTTATACTTTATTAAAGTCTCCTTTTATCTGCAAAATGCTTTGTTTTTTAACATTATAATTTTTTTTTTTCGATGTCATTTTCCATTTGATCAGGTTTTTGTCTTTGAAGTAGAGTGGTATTTGGTGGTTATGGATGAATATGTTCTCCTTTAGTAATTATACACTTAAAAGCCTTTATTTTCCTATTTACCTCTATGGCTTTGAAGGCATAAATAAATATGCAGGTGACTCGGATTTCAGAAAGAGATGATGAAAAAAGTAACATAAATATTTACTTATTTGACTTATGTAATGTATGTATAGTGTTATGCTGGGATGATGCCTTTAATGATACTAGTATGTTAGAATTGTTTAGCGTTCTAATGTAATGGAGATTTTTGTATAGTAGTTGTGATAATGGACCTGATTCAGAGAGAAAATAAGAGAGGAAAGTCACTCCTGGGCAACACCATGTTGACTGCAGGGGAGTCATATTTCATCTGTTGCAAACAGTATTAGAGTTGAGAGGTGATGTTTCCTATCTCGAGTCTAAATAACAGTGATAGTAAAGCTGGTCAGTATCTGTGTGCAGTAAGCAATTCAAAGATATATCCCTGCATGCAAAGAATACAATTAACCTGACTCCCCCTGAAATCAACATGGTTTAGCCCAGGTGTAACCTTCCTCTCTTAATTTGAAGCTCCTTCTTAAGTCTGAATCAGGACCAATGAGTTTATATGTATAGTTTTTATTCTAGGCACACTCATATTCATCTTTTTTTTTTTTGTAGGGTCATGAAAGATCAAAACAAGAAAGTTGCCAACTTGAAGCACAATCAACATATAGAGAAGAAAAAGAATGCTCCACTTTCGGACGACCCGCGTCGCAGGGACGATAATATGCCAGATAACTCCCAGCATCTACAGGTGCGCTCATTATTTCATCGTAAACATGTCGGATCACGTCAAGCTGCCTTTTGATTTAAATGTTTATTTCTAACACTATAGTTGCACTAATTGTTGGAGTTATGTAACATAATTTCATGTGTTCCCTGTTGTGGGCTCTTGTAATCTGGTGTGGAAGGGGATTCAATAAGTGAAGCAGCATCTGAGAAGAGAGGAGGTAATGTGTAAAGCCACACACACAAAAATTCAAACATTTATTTCTTTATATGTTCAGTATACTCTCCAGAGGTTTATATAGACAATCTATTTAGTACTGTTCCTTAGTGTCCTTCCTTGACTTCAAGTTGAGGTCTTGGTGAAGGAATGATTACAAGCTCTTCTAGTGATACCCGTTTTACATCACCCCCAAAATCCGGGTCAAGGCTCAGTGTAAAAGGGTCTGGGTGTCTTAACGACCCAGGAATTGTATCTGGGTTCGAGAAAAGAGTTATTCCTGGGTTTGACTCGGGTAGGCGTGCATTGTGAAAGGTGCGACCCTGGTTATTCAACAAGCGTTGCACAGAAAGACTCTGATTGGAGAGATCAGGACGCACAATAATGACGTCATATAAATGCTTCTCACGGCAGAACAGTCAGAATGGCGCTTTGGAAGGATGAGGAGGTGCAGGAGCTACTTTCTTTGCGAGTAATAGTTCTGTAGAAATATGCTTCAACTTAATTCTGGAGATGATTTCTCCAGAATTTTTATACGAAAATAAAAAGAGGAGACAGACAACAATTGTGCGATAATCGTCTCCTGTTATTTGCGACCTATCTAGACTTACAAGAACATGAAAGGTGTCTGCATTTCTGACAGAGGGCAGGGTTGCTATCATAAGTGGTCGTGCCTCAGTATAAAATGTGCAGCAGAGGCCTGATATCGCTCTGTTTACCTATGCAGACTTTCTAACCTCTGCCATTTTACATGAGCAGAAGTTAGACAAAGTAAAGGTAGGTTATTGTTATTGTAAGTCTGGTATCGTTAGGGAATTGTTTAACATTATTGTTGTTCTTATGGTTGTATATTGTGGATTTATGATGTGGATGATTATATAAAGAATTCTAAGGGATCTGATCACATTTAATTAGTTAATTAGGATCCAATCCAATATTGTTGTAGTGGTTTTGTGCACAGCCATATGGTAGAGTGTTATATACTCGTAACACTGTTCAATCAATTATGTCGTAACTGGTAACGCCATGATGACAACTTGCGCTACTTACACTGTGTCATAACATCGACTTAGCAGAACTCAACAAGGGATACGGTATCAACAAGGTAGTAACCTGATTCAAACTTAAGAAGGAGCTTGAAATTAAGAGAGGAAGGTTACTTCTGGGCTAAACCATGTTGATTGCAGGGGAAGTCAAGGTAATTGTATTCTTTGCATGCAGGGATATAACTTTGAATTGCTTACTGCACACAGATACTGACCAGCTTTACGATCACACTGTTATTTAGAGTTGGGATAGGAAACATCACCTCTCAACTCTAATAAAAGCAATTCAAAGATATATCCCTGCATGCAAAGAATACAATTAACTTGGCTCCCCCTGCAAGCAACATGGTTTAGCCCAAGAGTAACTTTCCTCTCTTCATTTCAGGCTCCTTCTTAAGTCTGTATCAGGCCCCATATCCATAGAACTAATATTAATCTTAGGATTAGGCTGTGTTTATGGCTAGAATTAGGGTTAGGCTGCAAACCATTGGCCAAATCCAGACCTACGACCGCTAGCGTATTTACGTTCACCGAAGTCGTGAAAACGCTGTTTTGCATGTTGTGCGCATCCGTGCGACAGATGTTACGACTAAAAACTCTGAACGTACTCACGAGACTAGGATCAACAAAGTAACTATGGACGAAGGGGCGTGGCAGGCATATGACACCCGTAATTACGCTTCGGAGGCGGAGTGAGGCATTTAAATCGTACAGTATGGGCGTGCTTAGGCGCATAAGTATGTTCAGCCATTGCGGCCGACAGCAGTTACACTTAAAAAAGTTAAGGTAGGGTTTGGAAAGCGTAAAATGGCCAAAGTACGTGCGACCGAGGGGAGTGCATAGTAATTACGAAAGCATAAATACGCTACGCGATGAAACGTAAACCAAACGTAGGTCTGGGTCTGGCCCCATGTCTACATTTTAAGTGTTGGCAACAATAAGGTCAGTATAATAATATTATCAGCCTTAGTGCTGTCAGGTCCTGCTGGAATATATTTTGTTGAGATTCTTACATTATTGGCCTAATGTTGTTGAGTGTATAAATATCAGAAAAATGACTGTTGATCCTGTATAACACACCTGTCCTCCATCTACACTTTGGGCTTCTAAATAGCTTATATGGCTTCTTTCACCCATGTAAGTAGTTATTAGTCATGTTGTATTACTGGACCGAGCACACACACAGTGCATTAAACCCATCTCCATTAGTGTCTGAAAATCGGTTTAAAAGCTTTACTCTCATACAGTCAACTGTTTGGTTAGTTAATGGCCATTGTATGAGACACTATTTGACTTTTGACATTTTCAAATATTGCGTTTTTTTTTGGTTTTTTTTTGCCTCTATTTGATTTATTTGTCAATGTTTTCTCTCCGTAACACTTTCATTAATAATAATTGCGATTCTGAGTTATGGCCTCTCCATGTTTTACATGCTACAAGATCTTTCATGCATTATGTAGAGACATTATTTGTTTAATGGAAATATGTGGAACATGTTTGATCAGAATGTTTACATTTGTGTTCTCGCTGCCAGAAATAGTTCCTTATTGTCCGACAGGCTGGAGTAATTTACTGTACAATCAGTGAACACTTTCCGTGTAATTGCATTTTCTGTGTTCCTACACAACCTGTAATACATGAAATTAATTGGTCAGTTAACACACGCAATAGCCATTTTTTCTTGGTTTTGTAGAATTCACTTGTCACTGTCATTACTCGGACTATAATGTTTACCGCAGTTATCTGGTTAACAAAATATTGGTCCAGATTCACAATACGTTAGTTTTCGTCTTACGTTATTTTAAGAATTAAGCTACTACGCACGCGTGATATCTTATTTATGCTATCTACGTTCCATTTCTGTACGTAGATTGCGTAAGTGCAGTCTAAAGACCATGCTTACGCAATCTACGTACAGAAATGGTACGTAGATAGCGTAATTAAGATATCACGCATGCGTAGTAGCTCAATTCTTAAAACAACGTTTGTAAGACAAAAAAATACGTAACTGTGAATCCGGACCATTGTTTTTAAGAACACTGCAGTTTAGATTACTGTTGTTTGATACCTTATTTCCCTTTATCTTTTCTAGTATACAAATTTAAGATGCTTTTTTAATGCCATATTTGTTATAAAAGGACTTGCATTTAGATATATAGATGCCCATACTTGTTATTATTTAACCATTGTGCAATAAATACCTCCTTTTCACCCAGGGTTTTTTTTTTTTAAACCAAGTCTGATGTGACTGGTGTAATCACACAACTGTGGTCATGTGATGGATACATCTTGCTGTAACCCGCTGTCAAGATCATCCTGATGCTTCCTGGGTTTATAAACACACACTCACACATACCACACTACACCACCTGTACCTGTATTTCTCACCTCACGCCATACCTTTGCTATTGGGACAGCTGGCAGTCTACCCTGAGAGGTTATTATAACCCCAAGTGACCTCCCCTGTTTCACAATGTGATGGCCAGTCTTGGAAGCAAATCCACAAATGCCTTGTATTTAAAGAAAGTGATATAGATAACATATAATGCAATAAACGTTTAAATGAAAGTGAGTAGGGTATCCAGAGATAAAAATGGATTATCAGCGCAGGTCCACCTGATGTTTATACCTATACACAAAAGACATTTATTCGTTATTATGTGTATATAGTCTACACTGCTTTGTTATTTCATCGGTGTGCAATAGAATCAAATCCCAACATTCACCAACTTTGAAACTAAAATAACATAGTAACAAAAAAAATGTCTGCGCTTCTATCCAACAAATTAAATATGTGCAAGTGTATATATAAATATAGGGGTGCAGCCAAGGACCAAAGTGACCACTATGTAAATACAAGGAACAAAAGAGGTCCGGTGCTCCAAACATACATTAAATAACACTATGTGTCAGCACATAAATAATAAAATTACATAGTGGTCAAACTTCCAAATAAAACTAAACAGTACAAGAAAAATGGCTGCACTTCTGTCCATCTATCTATCTATATAGTAACATAGGTCTGGATTCACAGTTACGTAGTTTTTGTCTTACGTACGTTGTTTTAAGAATGGAGCTACGACGCATGCCTAGTAGGTTATTTACGCTATCTACGTACCATTTCTGTACGTAGATTGCGAAAGCGCGGTCTAAAGACAGTGCTTACGCAATCTACGTACAGAAATGGTACGTAGATAGCATAAATGAGCTACTGCACATGCGTAGTAGCTCAATTCTTAAAACAACGTACGTAAGTTGAAAACTACGTAACTGTGAATCCGGACCAAAATTGTTGAGGGTTAAAAAAACAAAACAAAAATAAACCACTCCATCAAGTTCAACCTATTTGGAATCTCCTGCAATCCCTATGAAGCAACCGCCAATCTGTTTTAATCCACAGCTCACTTTTCCGCTGTATTTTTCCTTCAAAAACTGCATCTCAGTCTATGCGTTGTATGGATTCCTATGTGTGTTAAAATTTGAGTTTCTAAAATTCAAAGTCCTGTTTAATCTTTTATAGTGTTGCTGCTGGAAACTAATTTCAATTTAGATCATATTATGATCACTGTTTTCCAAGTCCTTCCTTGCTTGAATATTTAATATAACCTCTACATTATTTGTTATTACTAGGTCCAGCATAGTCTGGTTCCTGGTTGGCCCCTCTACTATTTGGGCCATTTTAGCATACTCAAAAACATATGGGAAACCTTAACTGTGCTACAAGTCTAAGTACTCCAATCAATGTCCAGATAATTAAAATCCCGCATAATTAAAACTTTACCTACAGTAGCTGTGCAGCCTTTTCAATGTGATGTAGAAGTTGGGCTTCCACAATCAAACTAATATTTGGTGGTTTATAACATGTCCCTATCAGCAACTTCTTTGAACTTTTACCTCCACTGGATATTCCACCCACAATGCCTCTATATTATCACCAATACCTTTGTAAATAACTTGCAGTATACATCGTCTTTACATTGGCTTATCATAAAGACATACTTGTCCTCCACTTTTATTTACCCTGTCCCTCCTGAACAGAGTGCAGCCCTCCAAGTCGACTGTCCGGTCGTGTATCATCTCACCATGTCTCAGTAATACCTACAATATCATATTGCTCATTCATTGCTACTAGTTCTAGCTCCATTATATTTTATCTGTTAGGCTTCTTGCATACACTTGAGTCTATTGCCTCGTTTCGTTATTCCTTTTTGTTTTGATATTATTGTTTTTCTTATTGGCTGTAACAAAGACCCCTCCTTATTGGCTATGTCGCTTCCGTCCACCCCCTTGACTCTTATTCAGGCGCTATCAATCTCAACATAAGATGGCTTCTGACCAATAAATCAGCCCAGTGCTCTAAAAAACCAAAACGCTTCTTTCTTCACAAATCTTGTAGCCACTCATTACCCACCCTCATCTCCCACTGCCTCCTTGAACTTTGCGAATCAGGTCCCTGAAATCATTAATTGGTACACCCCATCTTCCTTTAACTCGGTCATTGGTGCGAAGATACATGAAAAGTCCCAGTCATTCCCAGCCACTCCTAACAATCTGTC
>WWET01001223.1:329947-346861 GCA_011038615.1 Limnodynastes dumerilii
ACTCTTTCCTGGAGGGTCTCCCCTTTCCTAGCCTCTCGGAGGATGACCTCTTGTCCTTGAATTCCCCATTTTCATCCTCAGAGGTTGTACAGACGATCAAGGCCTTACCTTTGGGGAAATCACCTGGTCCGGATGGGTATACTAACGAGTTTTTCATACAGTTCGTAGACGAATTGTCTCCGGTATTGGTGAACCTATATAATTCAATCCTAGATGGCGGTTCATTTCCCCCTGAGATGCTAGAATCCAGGATAATTACCATCCCCAAGCCTGGTAAAGATCCTTCTAGGTGCCAAAACTATCGTCCGATAGCTTTGTTAAATTCTGACTTGAAAATCTTCGCCAAACTGCTGGCGAACCGCCTTTCCCCATTACTCCCGAAGTTGGTGCACCCGGACCAGGTGGGCTTCATTCCTAATCGCCAGGCCCCAGACGCCACTAGGAGGGTGCTGGACGTGGTTGATCTGCTCTCAACCTCCGGAGATAGTGGCCTTCTCCTGTCCTTGGACGCGGAGAAGGCATTTGATCGCCTTCACTGGGGTTTCCTCAAGGAGGTCCTCCTCCGTTTTGGCTTCCAGGGACCCTTCTTACACTCCATTTTAGCCCTATATTCTTCTCCCAATGCCCGCACATTCTGCAATGGCTTCCTCTCTAAACATTTTAATAATTTCGAACGGTACGAGGCAGGGGTGCCCTATGTCCCCATTAATCTTTGCCCTAGCCATGGAACCACTAGCCACCAAAATACGATTACACCCCCGATTCAGCGGACTTGCATTTGCGCACCAAGTTCATAAGATTTGCTTGTTCGCAGACGATGTCCTCCTATTTATCTCCAACCCCTTAGAGACTCTCCCTAGGCTTGACACTATACTCAAACTTTTTAGCGAGGCTTCGTTATATAAACTTAATATGACCAAGACTGAGGCCTTGCCAATTAATATCCCTGATGCTACATTACACTTGCTTCGCTCCCGATACCCCTACTCCTGGAAATCTGCATCTTTATCATACCTAGGCATCCAGACTCCAGCCTCTATTGAGCAGGTATTTGAAATAAACTATACCCCTTTGATTGCTCAAGTTCGGAGGCTGACGGAGGGATGGATGAGCTATGAGATGTCCTGGATGGGCAGGGTGGCAGCCTACAAAATGACAGTTTTACCGAAAATTATATACTATTTTCGCACTATCCCATATATTGTTCCAACTCCTTACCTTAACAAATTACGTTCCATTATGTCGGCATATGTGTGGCGTAGAAGACCCCCTAGATTAGCCTATGCTTCCTTAATTAAATCCAAATCCTCTGGGGGTGTGGATTTCCCTGATCTCCCTAGGTATCAGGAAGCCTGTGTCCTAGCCCAAGCTCGTGACTGGACTCTGCCGAAAGGAAGAAAACCTTGGGTGGATCTTGAAAAGAATATCCCTTCCCACTTCCCCATGGTTGACTTCCTTTGGACCCCTCCTCCCTTAAGGCCACTGGGTAAACCCCCTCTCCTGAGCATATGCCACACAATTAAAATATGGGATAGATGAGTCGTTGCCAATCGTTTCTTCCCCCTGCCCTCCAGCAACATCTCCCTCTCTGCGATCTCCAAAATTGACAAGCACATTAGCCTCAAGACCTGGATCGCCAAGAGTATAGTTTCATTAAACCAAATATTCTTGGGAGGTTCCCTCCGTCCGTTTTCCCTCGCTCCATCTGAATTCTTTAGGTATACCCAGCTAGCACACTGGTGTCACACACTAGGGCGGAGAGGCCCACAGATTTCCCCACCTCCGGAACCGTTTTTGTCGCGTTTATCGCCCTCCCCATCGCGTAAAATGATAACCTTTTGGTACTCCACCCTGGCTCCCAAGCAAACAGAAACCAAGCTTAAATCCCAGCTAGCGTGGGAACGTGACTTGCAAACAGAGCTGTCCCCGATCCAATGGGACCAAATTTTCTTAACGGCCTTTAAATTCTCCAGGTGCATCGACCATACTGAGAGACAACTTAAACTTCTCCACCAGGCGTACTTTACCCCCAAGAAATTGCATTCTATTTGGCCCTCCCAGTCTAACCGGTGTTGGAGGGAGTGTGGGGAAGTGGGGGACCTCTTTCATATTTTTTGGTCCTGCCCTAACATCAAGCCCTTCTGGTTCCAGGTCTCCCAGCTAGCTACGTCAGTTTGCAACTTACCTGTGGTACTCACCCCTGAAATCTCCTTACTACACCTCTACCCTTCTACTATCCCCAAAGACCGATGGTATGTTCTCTGCCACCTGTTGCTGACGGCCAAAGCGGCAATTGGGCAGGCGTGGAAATCACCATTTCCCCCATCAATCTCCAAGGTTATAGCGCGAACAAACTCTAACTATGTTATGGAAACTATTGATCTTCCTTACTCAGCTACAGCCTCCTCCCCCTTTTTTAAGTGGTTCTTGTGGGTGGAGTATATAGCACACAATCCTGTCTCGAGCGCGGATGATGCCCTGGCTGAATGTGTCTCTCCGGAGCAACCAGACTCGCCGATGTCTCTCTCCCCACCTGCCTAATTTAAGCCCTCTTTAGCCATCGCTTGTGGCATTTATTTATATTATTATTAGTCATTTCAGGTGTTATTTCCCATATTTAACATGCTAACGCTCTTTAGTGCTTGGTGTTTATCTCTGACTAAATTGATGTTTAGTTTGTCTATATTCGCAAACTTCTTCCTCCCTCTTCCACTGACCTTTCCCCCCCTCCTTTCCCTCCCCTTCCCCCTTTATTTTTGTTCATTGTAATAATTTTAAAACTCGAGAGATTTCTGCTTTGTAACATGGCTATGTTCTCAGTTACTACAATTGGTTTTCATTGTAAACAGCCTTGTTTCTTACATGTTTGCTTAGAAATCTTTCAATAAAAATGTAATTTAAAAAAAAAAAAAATTTCAAATCCCCTCATTTTAAGTTTTTTACATTCTAATACCTGTTATCCCCCTTTTTTTCCTTCAAATATTTATACCTCCTCTGAGCACATTGCACTTTTTGTGAGAGACTTAATTACAAGAACACTGTAAATTTGGCGCTTTTAATCCGACACTCTTTTGAATTTATCATCACCCTTATAATACCGCGTTCAGCTGTAAGATACAGCAGCTGTAAGATACTGTGATATTGCTGCTCAGAATTGTACATTAGTGAGGCAATACACATGGAAGAATGTCCCTGTGCACCGGCCCACTCTTAAAGCAAATCCACGATGCCCCACGGTCATCGGTGACATCACATAGGGGGCGCGGCCCGTGGCTGTGTCCTAGGCCCTGTGGCTTTTGGCCATGTCTTTGTGCGCAAGTGGAGGGTACTACACGGCACTAAAACAATAAAAAATAATGAATTTAGTCACCCAAAAAAATTATGGAAAAGGATACAATTTTTTTTACTGTATATTAAAAATATAAAAAACAATTCTCCAGCAGTGATTTCTTAACTTTTTGTATTGCGTTTCAAATATAAATTGTGTTAATGTAAACAATGCTTATTTCCGTCTGCATTCAGATCTGGATCGCGTGGGCTTACTTGGGTATTTTCATGCATTTTTAAATTGAGAGCTCACCCCCGGCAGAGGTCCCCAAGTTTTCAAAATAGCCACTCTGAAACAGCGCCCCCTGTCAGCTGCTATCCCAGACAAGCGTCATAAGTTAATATAGAGCAGGTGCTGCAAGGTATGGGGACCTCTGCTGGAGGTGAGCTCTCAATTTAAAAATACATGATATATGACCCAAAGTTGAGACTCAGTTGACAGTTTTAGAGTTAGGACCAAAACAGAGAAGTGGCTGCAGATGTATGTAACAAATTCTCTGACTTTTTTATTTTAAAGATAAAATGTTATGATTTGTTGCTGGTTAATTGTAGGAGTGATGGGTTGTCTTTTCTGTACACACATATATATGTGTGTGTGTCTGTGGCTGCACTGCTACACCTAAAGGTAGTACAGCTGTGCTTAGCGCCACCTACGTCCTGGTGCAGGATGCAACTGCATTGCTGGAGTGGGTCAAGATTCAGCACTTACCCATTGTGTCTCACCCTGACTCATTCCAGACATGGTGACCCGCCGCTCGGGATTTGTCGAGCCTTGTTCTAAGTATATTTTAAAAAATTTACCAAGCGTAAACTTTTCCCCAGTTGCCCCGAGGCAATATAAATGTTGATCCTTCTCCCCCCATGTCAAAGTGTTGCCACTTTATTACACTGTCACCCCTTTATCATCACACTATGTCTCTCCCTATTTCTCCTTTCTTTACACTGTCGCCCCATTATCCTCACACTGTGTTTCTCCCTTTTGCCCCCTTCATGTCACGCCTACATCACACGGCCCCCTCCTTCATCACACTGCTTCCTCCCTCTGTTAGCTTTGTCTTCTATTCTTCTGTCTTCATTCTTCTAGCTCCTCACTGACACTGTCTGAATGTGATGATGACATCATGCCCGACAGTCAGCCAGTGAGGAGAGAGCAGAGAAGAGAAAGGGCCAATATGTGCCAAGTGGGGAGCTTGGGGTGGCAGTGGGGGCTAGGATCTGCCCCTGAGCAGAGCCCACTGGGGACAGAGCAGGAGATTGCCAGATACAATGAAAGAGAAGTGTCTCCTTCATGGCTGGGAACGGAAGGACTCAGTTGGCTTTTGGCAGTTCTGCCCCTGCCTCTTGCACCTTCTGGTGCCAGATTTACTAAGCTGCAGGTTTGGAAAACTGGAGATGTTACCCATAGCAACCAATCAGATTCTAGCTCTCACTTTCCAATTACATACTAGAGAATGTCAGCTAGAATCTGATTGGTTGCTATGGGAAACATCTCCACTTTTCCAAACTTGCAGCTTAGTAAATCTGGTCACTGGTCTTTTTTAAGTTCCAGAAGTGTGGGGGAATTATTATGCTTTCTATATTATGATTTATTTTAGAAAGATGGGGGGTAAATTACATGCCGAATCAAAGGTGATCACATTTAAGTTCATTTGTTTGTTCAAAGTTGTTATAAGTTATTGAGGGTTTGGGCAAATCACTGGTAACATGATGAAGTGGCTGTAATCTATAACATGTTATTATGGAAGCAGTGCCTAGAAGGGTTTAATAATGACCTTCCTAATCCTTGTTTGAGCACTGTATATTTAAGGTACTTACTTAGAATGCAGAAATTACTTGATATTAATTGTACTTCTCTGAGTCTGGGTAATACTTTTGTTGTATTGAATAAGTAATATTCTGAAATATTTTATTGATCGCAAAAGTCAAATGTTCTCTTTAATAAACTTAATGTGTGTTAGAACAAGCCGCTCAATACAGCCGTTCAATGATTAATTCCAAATACTGTACACGGATGAACCACTCAGCCTACGCATGTGTTTTCTGTTATAAAAATATAGACGAAACCGAGGAGTAAGTGTAATGTATTGATATCATCTGCTTGATGTTGTGATTGGAGGTAATAACGTTATATCTGTTCTCAAGATTCCATACTGTATTACTGCATTCAGACACAGTGAGGATAAGCAGCTTTAATACAATTTCCAAGGTCTGCAAATACCAAGACTTATGGGCCTTCTTTTCCATAAATCCCTGCTTGTAAACTATACATTTATCTGGCGGTGTGTGAGGGAGAAAGAATAAAAAAAAAGAGAGAGAATTCTGGAAGAACCCCAACAGCACAATATTTAAACAGAAAATGTGAGGACGTGGTTAGCTGGTGCCATGGCAAATTAAATTTGGTTGTAATTTGAGGGAACACAGCCTGTTTTTACTGTTTTTCTAAATTAAAGAAGGGCAAAAAAAGCAACTTCAGGCCAACATCATGGTGATATTACAACATCACCACAATGTTAAGCAATTAAATAATAAAATTGTTTTAGGCACAATTTTGGCTTTAATTGATGAAATAGAATGCAGTGATGACATTACATCCAAACAAGCTATAGTTGCACCCAAAGCCTGCATTTTGGGGAATAGAATTAGCCCCATTGGATGTACCCACCAACAGACTGCTTAACTATACAACTATATAAATTGATGTGTTTCAGCATTGTTTTTGTACTTTATTTTGGAATGTTAATCTTTAAACAAGATTGTTTTATGGAGATATCTTTACTGCACACCAATGATTATTAGTAAGCTGTTTCTTTTTATACAGGAAAAAGTTGAAAATGTTTACACATTTACTTAGAAATTAACAAGAATTAGAAAAACAAAAGAAAGAAAACAAGCAGGTGCAGAAAATAAAAGTTCAATAAATAGGTTATGTAAGACTCATGTCCATTCAAAATTGCTTCTGACAGGTTACTTCTGTGTGGTGATATAGGTCATATGTAGAACATTAACAAAAGGGTATGTAGGTTTTGGAGATTTTTAAAAACGTTTACAATAAATTTAAAGAACATGTAGCACTAAACAATGAACATGTCGTAATATTCTAATACTGTAAAGTTTGCAATTAAAGTATCTTACTGAGATATGAATTATCCACTCTCTGAAATGCTAAGCAAATGCTACTCATGAGAGTGACACCAAACAAAAACACACAAAATGTATGGAAAAGTTACCTGTAACATCTTAAGGAAATAGTAGCAAAAAGAGGACAACACGCGCTGCACTGGTGATAAAACAATGTAAACACCACAGATAGAACTTATATTATCTCAATGGTGTAATAAACATGACATGCAGAGTCCGGGAACCAATGACAAGCAGAGAGCCAGCTAAGAGCTCGACGCTATCTTAGTCATATCATGTAAGCTGGACACAGCGTCCATTACACAACCCGGCATACTCTCCACTTGCAGCTGCCATTACCTGCATCAATTGGAGAAACACAAGTCACTTTGTCGTCGCAAAACCTTTACACCATTCCAGCGGCGCCACTAGCGTTTGCGCATGCGTTTTCCAATTTGTCGGCAAACAATTTAGCCAATGCGCCTCTTCTCCGTGACCCCGTGACGTCACGTCCGCTCAGTGCGCGTTTTACACGCAACCCGGGAAACATTCGAAAAACGTCCGCACGCTAGTATTTAGGAAGTGGGTGGAAATTTAACGCCACTCCTATGGCTAAGTCCATGTTATAATAGTAACTTAGTAGCAAGGAATGAAATGGCAGAGTGTGTATGACACTGAACCTACCACGTGATGCTGACTCATTTGCTGTCCTATTGTTTACAGCTTAGTTATTGAAGTAGTATTTGTGAATCGAGACTGCTTTGCAACTACTTCTAAAAGTATAATGTTACATAATTAACCTGTATGTACATATTTAACCTCCGATAGTGCGAACTTTCCTACCCGCTATGGAGGAACCTGTATTCTCTGAACAATTGCATGTTGCATGCAATGCTGTTCTAAAAATGTAGCAGTGACCATTAGATTAATTTGTTTGGGCTGGATCCAGACTTAAGAAGGAGCTTAAAATTAAGAGAGAAAAGTTACTCCTGGGCAAAACCATGTTGATTTCAGGGGGGTGTCAAGTGAATATTATTCTGTGCATGCAGGGATATATCTTTGTACTACTTACTGCACACAGATACTGACCAGCTTTACTGTCACACTGTTATTTAGACTTTGGCCAGGACTCCCCCTTCAATCACCATGGTTTAGTCCAGGAGTAACTTTCCTCTCTTAATTTCAACATCCTTATCATCCTCATCCTCCGTTATCACACCTCAGACACTTTGGGCATGATTCAATTGTCCGTGAAGACTGTAAAAAACGCAAAGTGCGCCTATTTCCATTTATTATGGTAAGAAGTATTATGGAAATTTGCAAAAAAAAGCTTTACGACCAAGCTTTGCGGACAGTTGAATCTCCTTGAGGGTACACGCTAGGCAAGCATGGGTTATATTCATTTGCAAATATTTTGTATGCACTGAGCATGCGCGCGGCAGATGTTACACTACGTAACGCAACGTAAGTCTGAGCGTAAGGGCCTTTCACATAACAGTAGCGGAAAAACTTTTGAGGGGGCGTGCCAATATTACGATAGCCGTAAGTACGTTGAAATTACGCGATGTAAGCGTTTTTTTGCTTTTAAATCGTACAGTATGGGCATGCTTAACGGCATAATTATGCGCAGGCTGTGCGGACATGAGTGGTTACGCTGCCCAAAGTTAAGGTAGGGTTTGGAAAGCGTAAAGTGGACAAGGAACGTACATGCAGGGGGAGTGCCTAGGGGAGTGTATAGAAAGTACGCTCGCGTAAATACGCTACACTAGGAAACGGATTAGAAGCGGAGTTCTGGATCTACCCCATTGTACTCTCCAGACTTCGGAACCTTCCCCTTTCCAACCAAGCTAAGGGAGTGGCCTCCCGTGAACGGTTGGATCCAGCAGCGATCCAATACCAGTACTGCATTTGAGCCAGCAAGAGTCTGGATCAGATCGAAAGGCAATATGAATAATAATTCCTTTGCTTTTTGCTCTTTGGAACATTGGGGTAGATCCAGAACTACGTTTGCCGTACTTTTATTCGCGTAGCGTATTTTCGCGCGCGTAAATTCGTTACACTCCCCTCGGCACACCCCTTGAACGTACGTATTTTGTCAAGATACGCTTTCCAAACCCTACCTTAACTTTTTCCAACGTAACCGCAATCATACGCACACATACGTATGGGCTAGACAAATTTACGCAGCTAAGCACGCCCATACTGTACACTTTAAATACAACCCCCCGCCTACTTCACGTATTTCTAACGTATTTTGGACGCACGTAAAATTGGCACGCCCACACGTAAGTATTTACGTGACACATATGTGAATGGCCCATATGTTCACAATTACGCTACGCTATTGAGCGTATTTTCTATGGTGCGCATGCGCAGTACTTACAAATACGCGATTTTACGTCTCCGCCACGCGTAAATTCGCTCCGAAGTGTTGTTGTGGATCAGGCCCATTGTCTGTAATAGACCCCTTAACATTATCTCTGGAAGGATTTATTTTTTAAGAAAGACCGTTTTGTCTTGGTGCTGGCACGTATAGCATTTATTATATTTTGAGATATCTCACATTGGTAAAATTCTTAAATCTTATTCTATCGACCTTAGAAGAGGTTGATTGTGGTATTTTTCCAGAGACCACTAACACATGTTCTTTTCATTAAACTACCGAGTATGTTTGTGTTATCTTTCATTGTTCTAGATCTATTCTGAGGCATATTCTCTGATGATACATAACGGGTTCATGTTTGTAATAAGCATGATCATAACATGTTATAATCTATTTCAGATTCCTCAGCCAGTTGTAGCCGTCTCGGGCTAGGTTAAATTGTGTGAATTCCACACAATGATCTTCCTGGGAGAAAGGAAATGCTATTCAAACACGTATTATAGAAAAAAACCTCAAACTCCTACTACAGTAATGAGAGGGGATTTCCCTATAAGATTTATACAAGGAAATTAGTTGCTGAATATGTAGGTGTTAGACAGTTATATAAAAGTTAACTTTCTTGGGTTGAAAGTACAGTTAAAATACATATTTTGCTGACAGTTGTTTTTTTCACACAAATCATTCAAAACCCACTGTTAATCCTTATCATAGAAGATTTTAGGTTTTAAATCTAGAAAGTACATAAATGAAAGTAATTTTCTGTTGTTACCATTTTAAATAGCCTCTGTGAAGTCCTTTATTATTTATATGCATTGTCTTCAGTATCTGCTAATGTAGTGTCATAGGACCTGATTCACACTTAAAAAAATGCTACTTGGTGCGTAAATTTAGGAAGGGATACAGGGGCGTTTTAAGAAGTGAGGGGGCCCTTGTGCAGGATTTGTTAATGGGCCCCTCCCCACTCCCTTACCTGAGACAGGACTGTCCCGATTCGTGGACCTCAAAAAGGGCAGATCCTAACAGTGCTGTAAGCCCTGCCCTCTTTTCGGCCCGGGAATGGGGACAGTCCCACCGCAGGGGAAGGGGGGGCTCATTCGGCATCTGTTTCTTCCCTCCGGAGGAGCTTAGATGGAAGAAATAGATGCCGAATGGCCCCTCTTCCCCTGCCAACCCTGAGTGCAGGATGAATGCCACAGGGCCCCCTGTTCTTAGGGGCCCGTGTGCACTGCACACCCTGCACCCATTATAGATACGCCTATGAAGGGATATACTGTGCATGTGTGGTACCTTAATATACTGTTCTTACGTAGGACGTAAGAACAGGACTGCTGTGAATCACTACTACAAACCTATTTCTTCTCGGTTCGTAGACTTAAGAAGGAAGGGGCATGCCGGGAAAAGTTAAGAACGAAGATAAGAAGATTGAGTGGAGGGGGGCGTTCAAATGAGCAAATTTGGGCGCGGATAGGCAGAAATGTTCTCAATTAGCCGCCCTACGCACACAACTAAGAACCTAAAGATAAGGTAGCCCTATGGCATTCGTTAGTCGCTCAAGAAGCTGAAAACTGGGGGCATGTCACAGTAGTTGCCTTGCTGCTAGTTGCGTATATTTAAGAACCTAAGACTTTCTTAAGCGTGAATTAGTAGTCCATAGTTATCCCAGATTCTAGGGCATTTCTTTATCATTCTTGCTAGACTTTTGGACCCACCACCCAGGTCTACCTCAGTATAATTTACATGAGTAATTCATGAACCAGGAGTCTCTGCACGCAAATTATGGGCTGGACTATTCAGAGGGACTCGCACACACTGGGCCATACTATTATTCAGACATGTTTGCAGTCCCATATACACAGATAGACTTACCAACACCTAGGACCACGCTTAAGTTGTTCAACTCAAGTGCATGCCAAATTGTGGAAGTACAGAAGTTCAGAACAATACTTATCCAGAAGGGGTGTGGGTTCCCGCTTAAAATGGCTCTATTTCAATAGTTTCGAACTGGCTGGGTTTTCGATTGCATATGCCTCGATGAGGCATTGCAATCGATCCATGGAGCACTGAGCTTTTGGTTCTCCGAAAAGTAATAAAAAAAAAAAAAATCCCCCACTCCTTTCCCCGATTTCTAACCCTAACCCTCCCTCTCACTACCTGAACCCTCCTTTCCTGGCAGCCTGACCCTAACCCTCCATCTCCCGCAGCCTGACACCTAACCCTCCATCTCCCACAGCCTGACCCTAACCCTCCCTCCCTTGCAGCCTGACCCTAACCCTCCTTACCCCGCATGGAGAGGTTACTCACCTTTCCCTCGGTCTGGCGATAGTAGAGGGTGGAGCGTCAGCGGAAGGATATCGGTGACGGAATCTCCGAATGTGAATGGGTAATCAGCATACTCACCCATTCTTTAAAAAAAAAGTATGAACTGGTAAGTATTCGAAATAAGGACATCCGAAAAGTAACTTTGGGATGTCCCTATTTCAGAATTAGGAACTTCTAGCCGGGGACTGCAACCGATCCAGAAGACTGGACTGTGCATTGGGAACATCTGCCTGCAAACTCAACTCGTGAGGAATGTCATTTATGACATCTTCTAAGTCTAGATAGGTTTGCAATCAGGTAGCATGGATGAATGCAGAAAATGAAAAAGTAATACGATTTTTGCAGTTACATTAGTGAAAATAGTTGCTGACACAAAAGCATTTATTATCGTTCTTCTCGTTACACTCTCACTAGTATCCTGTAATGCTGGGTGGAATTAAGTCAGGGTTGCCGTCTTTATAAAACTTCCCTCTTGGAGAACCTACTGGGAAGCCATAGTTTTCTACAAGTGGCAGAGCTTAATGACGCAATTTATGCATATAACGTCATTAAGCCCTGTCCCCTGCCAATCACTCATGTAATTTCTAGTGTTCCAGGGGATGGGCGGGGCTTGATGACATATTCAAGTCCTGCCCATCCCTAGTAACTCTAGAGATGACAAACTATATTAATAGCTGGTTGGGGCTGGCAGGAGATTTTCAGGCTCTCTCGGGATACCGGGAGCACTGTCCACATTTCGGGAGTCTCCCGGATATTCTGGGAGAGTCGGCAATCCTGGATTAAGTCAGCTGCACTCGGGACTCCATTTGTGCAAAGCCTCCACTGAAATCCCTAATAATAATAATAATAATTAATAATAATATCTGATTACCCGTTTAGCCAATACACAGTTCAGATGCAGTTATAATGCCATTTGATTTTTGTAGACTTCCTCTCTCGGTGACTGAAGAAATGGCTGCTCTAGTAAGAGTGAATCTTTGTCTAAATCAGACATTATGGCCATTCCTCTGGTACGTCTCAGAAAATGCCTTCATTGTCAGACTTCACACGTTCATGCAAATGTGCTCTCTTCCTGACTTAACGCTAGGGCCACACACTGTTGATGTTAATGCATTAAATTACTGCTGTGCTGTCAAGTGTAATAACACATGTTGAGAGTGAAGCACAGTGCTCCGCTGTCTCATCTCCAGCTGCTGGTATAGCTCATCTATCTGTGGTTTGCGTTTCTCTCCCTTAAATCTTAAGATAAAACTATTCTGCAGAGCAGGATAAATGTTGCTCATTTCACCTTAAGTGGCTTATTTAGTTTAATTGACATACTTCTTCTTTGATTAAGTGTTTTGGATTAAATACTTTATTGCCACGGCAACACGACCCAGTGTTTGTTCATGCTTTGGCCGTGAGTTTACAGTGTGTTTAGGTGCTAAGCTCCCCTGCCTAGACGTTAGCTGCATGTCCACAGTGTAGGTCACCCGTTGAAAGGCTTGCCTCTGTACAGGTAATGCAATATATAAGTATTTAGGATTCCCCTCCCCCCACCTCCTTCTTTACCACACTGTATCATAATACATTTTTTCACGTCTCGGCAAATGAAACCCAAGCACACAAAAAGGTTATTTAAAGGTTTTCATTCAGGCGTAAACTGTTATGACATTTCGAAATGGTGCATGTAACGTTGATGATGAAAGGTGCAAGTGCATACTTTCCAATGATCATGTGTGTCTTGCCACCATTGCTAGTACCAGGGAATGTGTTTGATGCAGGTAAGAGACTGTTATACTCCTAGAAATTATCAAGTTCACCTTTAACATATGTAGGTGGTCTGTCTGACTATAAAACCATTTCAGAAGTTCAGTAGATTTTCCCTGTCACCTACTTGTGTATTTTTTTTATTTTTTATTAATTAACAGGTTTTTATATAGCACCATCAGATTATATGGTGCTTTACACCGTCCCGACCCTTTTTTAGGTGCATAATGGGACATAGGAGCAGAGCCGGATTTAAAACTCATGGGGCCCTAGGCAAGATGCCGGTTTGGGGCCCCTGATAACCAGTGGGAGAGCAGTGAGAGGAGAAGCAGCTGACTATACTGATGTGGCTGCTTGAGTTACAACATTTCGCATGTCGGAAATGACAACTCTCATCTGATAATGCCACAAGGGTGAATAACAGTGTTGGATCCCGGGCAGCAAGGGGCCCCCTGGGGCTCACCATGCCCTAGACAGGTGCCTAGGTTGCCTTGTGGGTAATCCGGTCCTGCTTACAAGCACCATAGGTGACCTTAACTCACTGTGTGTGTTTTCCCTCTTAAGGAGGGAAAATACGCACGGACAATCCCCAGCCCTCCCTCCCAGCCTAATTTACATCCCTCCCCCCACCCAATTTACCTGATTATCCCCGGAGGCTGCCGTGGCACTTCTCTTTTCACTTAAAAAACGACGTGCAGTGTTTAAAGACCGCATGTAGTTCATCTACGTGCCTAAGGGCCACGTAGATTACATAGTCTCAGAGACAACACATGCCCAGTGACCAAAATCTTCCACTTACGCACCTAAGAAGCCTCTGCTTCTTAGGTGTGAATCCGGTAATATGTCACCTTTACATGAGTGTGCCAGTTCCCTAACACATACGTAGTAGAGTTAATTTAGGCAGAAGCCAATTAACCTACAAGCATGTTCTTTCCCTTCTGCAACACCACCCTTACCCACTCTGGAGCTCTGCTGCCCCCTTTGGCCGGTGATGAGGTGCATTTCTATATTTATTGACTACAGAACATATTAGTTTAGCATCTAATAAGTTTTGCTCAGTAATTTGATGTAAATGACTGTAGCTGTAGAAATCCAAGTTCATAAACTTTCA
The DNA here is from genome assembly GCA_011038615.1 of Limnodynastes dumerilii. Taxonomy (NCBI): domain Eukaryota; kingdom Metazoa; phylum Chordata; class Amphibia; order Anura; family Limnodynastidae; genus Limnodynastes; species Limnodynastes dumerilii. Next base: position 343,954 of record WWET01001223.1, read on the forward strand.
CTGATTACTGGACTTTGCCTCCTTATGTAGATCACTAGATATTGCCAATGCCAATATATATATATTTAAGCTGTAATTAAGCAACCATTTAAGTAACAGTTTTTTGTGCTTGGCATTGGCAATATTGCCTATCATCTAGTGGTCCACATAAGTATATATATAGTGTATATATAAGTGTGTATATATATATATATATATATATATATATATATATATTTATAGTGTTTAATGACATTAAAAGCCATAAGGATACATAATGGGGGCCAGGTCTTCTCTTGCATATTGTTATACTCACTCCATCATCATGATAGGGGAAGTCCTCCCCTGTGCCTGTTACTTTGCATACATTACAACATGCAGGTGGGAGGTGGGTGAGCGTAGCCTCTGGCATCATGAAGTCATACATCTGTTTCATGTCGTCTGGCCAAATGAATCAGTCAAAAGTACAGTTTGTTGTATGACAGAATGCTCCAACCTGCATATGAAAGAAGTCTTCCCTGATCACCAATAACCCTTTGTGTGGATTTGTTCTACATGCTGATCGTGTTGCATGACCTGTTCATTGTAATGATTAAGGATGGGATACAGACTTTCTAAAATGGGATATTTTGTGATCACTAGGATCAGGAGAAGCCCAATTTTGGCAAGCAGCACATGTGCGAGCAACGTCTTACCAGGACGGTGCTGGATCCAGAGTTCTCTCCTGGTACAATTTCCGATGGTGGGAAGCTAAAGCGCTTCCACTACTCTCCAGACTTCAATACTACAATACTGGCCGATCCTATGGCGACAAAGACACAGCTGACAGCTGAATGGCAGCTGTATCATTGTCTAAAAGCTCACTAAATAAATAATTGCTGATGTAACAGGTACCTATTTAGGGTTATATGGTTGTTATGTCGATGGTCAAATTGTTGACTGGTCAAAATGTCAGCAGTTGAGTATTATGTTAGTATTACATATATTATTACATTTCTGAAGTTTTTTATAAGCCGCCTGCATTACATTAAGGTTACAAACAAACACTAACATAATACTCAATAGTCGACATGTCGACCTGTCAGCGTTTTGAATTGTTGACATGTTGCCTGTCGACATTTTATACCAGACCCCTATTTAGATCCCAATAGCAACAGGCTCTGACAGGCTAAGGTTAGGGTTTAATGGGAAGGTTAGGGTTAGGGATGAAGAAGGGGAAGGTTAGATATCATCTGCCACTTTCTAAAAAGGAGACTGCTGGCACTCACCATTCAACTGCCATACGATGGTCCATCGCAAATAGACCATTAAACCGGCAATCCACACCCATACTGATTTTCAAGTAATAGGTTTAATGTGACATTGTGGGAAGTCTTTGCTTAGTTTGAAATGGTTAGATTAATACCACTTTCACATTGTCACCCCAGCAATAACCCGGGTTTTTGAACCCAGGTTATTGCCGTGTTTACTGCATTGTCCCAGCTCATCATCCTTTTCACACTGCAACTAGAAACTGGGAAATTTCCGGGTCAGGCCCGTTCACACTGGTCAGTATCCTGGGTTTTTGAACCCAGGTCTGCCCTGGCAATAAGTGTTAGTTATTAAAAGGGAAGATTTTGATGACTTATGTCCCTAATCTACACAATCGGTTTCTTTCTGTGAGACCCAGGTTTAAAAAAAAAATCCCGGTCACACCTTTCACACTGATGGCTGCCCATGTCGGACCCCGGAAAAACCATACTCATGTCTTGGGTCCAATTCCCGGGTCATTAGACCTTTGTATAGGCAGTCAGACCCTTTCACACTGAGGGCCTGATTCAGAGATCCGATATTAACGAGAGTTCCGTGCGTATATTTAGGATCGAATTGATTTTGCATCAACTGCGCATGCGTAGTAATAGTGCAACGCCATGTACGTTGAAGTTAGGGTCGGAAATGCCTTAAGGGTGGACATGTGAATCGGTCGGAAACAATTGCGATCCTAAGTCCAGCGGAAATCTAGGAACCAAAGGATTTGCATAGAAATGGGCGGGGGGAGGCATTGAGATGAGGGAAAGGGCGCGATTACAGACATGGGACCCTAAATATACGCAACTATTGCACATAAGGTCGGAAGTGAGTGCGGCCAGATAGGGCAAGTCAATGCAGGTCTAACTTTAGGTCCGGCCGCTGTTCGCAAGGGGCGTGGCTGTTTATTCAGTGGGATGTGACCTGCTCCGACCTGCCACTTAGATGCGTATATTTGCGATCCCATCGCCGACAGATCTCTGAATCAGGCCCCTAATAGCAAGGCAACTCCCTCAGCACTCCCTCAGTATTTAGGTTCTTATGTGACTTACGAGTGCCATAGGGCTCCCTTAACTGTAGGTTCGCATTTGAATGCGTAGGGCATCTACTTAAGAACTTAACTATATAACCGCGCCTTCATTTGGTCATTTAAATGCCTCTCTCCACCCAAATCTGCATATCTGCCTAGGTACTAATTCACAGAACGCCCCTTTTTGCGTATGTTACTACGAACCTAGAGACTTTAGGTGCGTAATGCAAAAGGACGTAATTTGCATGCGTAAGTCCAACGTAAGGTGGAGACATAAAATCGCCTTTTGGTAAGTACTGCGCATGCGCACCATAGAAAATACGCTCAGTAACGTAGCGTAATTGTGAACGTATGGGCCATTCACGTATTTGTCACGCAAATACTTATGTGTGGGCGTGCCAATTTTACGTGAGTCCAAAATACGTCTGAAACACGTTAAGTAGGCGGGGGTTTGTATTTAAAGTGTACAGTATGGGCGTGCTTAGCTGCGTAAATACGTGTTGCCCATACGTACGTGTGCGGATCACTGCGGTTACGTAGGCAAAAGTTAAGGTAGGGTTTGAAAAGCGTATCTTGACAAAATACGTACATTTAAGGGGTGTGCCGAGGGGA
>WWET01001223.1:347853-370426 GCA_011038615.1 Limnodynastes dumerilii
GATAGTTAAGCTGGTCAGTATCTGTGTGCAGTAAGCAATTCAAAGATATATCCCTGCATGCAAAGAATACAATTAACTTGACTCCCCCTGAAATCAACATGGTTTAGCCCAAGAGTAACTAAGTTCAAGCACTTAACAAGGTCTGGATCCAGCCCAGTATCAGTAATTTAAGGACGTATTTGCAATATGTCCGGGGCTGTGAATCCGGCCCTATGTTTTCATATTTATGAACCTAGTAATATCACTTACATTAACACTACAAATATGGTGGTATTTACCAATCGTAGGGCTTTGAATATCTACCCATCCGCTTGTTTGCAAAGTTAACCTCTCCTCTTGCACAAACACACTTCTAGTCTTTCACGACTCTAGAATATGGAATATGGCGGTAGTACGGTATCAAAGGGGACACCCAGGGCTGCTGCTAGGTCTCAGGGTAGCCTAGGCAAAGCTATAGCTAAGCAGTTCAAGTACATTATGCTGCACTGCAGGGGCTTAACTGAGCTGCAAATGCTGAACACACAAGCCTCTACAGCTCAGCTGTGCCCCTGGAATGGCGCTTATTTGTATTGCTCAGTTTATCAGCAGGGACATGACAGCTGAGCAGGTAAAGTAATTGCCACTGCAGGGGATTAGCTGAGCGGCAGCTTGTGTGTTCTTTAATTTTCGCCAGCTTGAGCGTCCCTGAGCACCTTCATGTCGCTCCTTCCTGGCCTGGGGCTCTAGGCAGCTGCCTAGTAATACCACTGGGCCTGGAGACAACTCTAATGCCCTCTTGAAACTCAGCCCCTCTCTTACAGTGTATTCCAGTCAGGTGCACACATGCGTGCCACTGCGCAAAACACAAACGTAATAAAATCAGAATGCACAGGACACGGAGAGAAAGCAGATCTCAGGATCCAGCACTATGCTCCTTTTGTTGTGTTTAGTGTATTATTATTATTTTTGGTGATCACTTACACAAAATTTACTATGTTGTATTCGTATTCATTCTTTAACAGGTGACCTGTGTAAATCGCTCACAACATCCAGCACACTATCCCATGTGGACGGCATGTTTTCTATTTTGCTGTTTGCATTTATTTATGACAGAATTGCTTTCTTCCAGATTGTGTAAAATACAGCCATATGTTTGAATGATACATTTCCCATGAATATTCAGGGCCACAGCCACTAGAGCGAATGCTGTGTCCAGGAGGCACACTCCTTTCCGAAATTAACATAATGAAATCAATCGTTTAAGATGGTAAAACTTCAAAGTACACGAGAAGCTCGGGCGGAAAACATGGTTTTAAATAAGACCTGCTGCTTCCGACAAACCTTAGGATGTTTTTCGTTATGACTCTGGTTATCGTTTTTTTTCTGCATAATTCTTGTCTAACAGGAGTCAGATTTGTATGTTTGCATGAGATAACATTGTGGAAGATGATTTGCATGGTGTAATAGCTGTGTGCCCTTCAGTGCCTTATTTTGTTGACTTAGTACCAGTGGGCTGGATACAGACTTTCATTTTGATGCATTAGGATCCAAAGCAAAGAGATATACGTGCACACCGGGCTGTTCTATCCGGTATGCGTGTGCGTTGTAACCACTCCCCCGAGACTAACTGGAGTTTTCTGATTGAAGCTAGTGCGGTTGCTAGTCCGAGCGGCCATAGTTTTAACATGATACAGCCGCCAGCTAAATGGCGGATTTGTTATTGTTTGAAAAGCAATAAAGATAGAAATATGGTATTGGGAACGGGAACTATTTTCCCAATTTGAATAGCTACAAGCTGCGGTGATTGTGGCGGGTAGATTAGGGTTAGGCTACAGTGGGTAAAAGGTTAGGGCTAGGGCTTAAAGGGAAGGTTAGGGTTAGGCTCTGGGGCATGGAGGGTTAAGGTTAGGTTGTGGGGCATGAAAGGTTAGGCTGCATGGACGTTTAGGGTTAGGAAAAGGGTTAAGAGTAGGTTTAGGTGAAACACTTACCTTTTGGTGGATGACCCAGGGGTCACATCACTGCTCTTTTTCTACAGTGCAATTGCTGGCAGTCTGCATTCAGCCGTAGTACGATAGTCTTTTGAAGATGAAGACCATGATACTGGGGAACCTCACAACCCACCTTCCCTGTCGGAACTGCCATTGCTCTGCAGGAGTTGGGACGTGCTCCATTCTGTTAGCTCGGATGTGTGTGCACACACAGTGCGCAATAGTAATCGAATTCTATTTTAGACCCACAGAAGCTCAGGGGGAAATGAAAGTCTGGAATTGGCCTTTATTTGTGTGTTAATTATATCTTCACAAGGGCCCTTCAAGGCAAATCTACCCTATGATTACATAGCTGGTCAATACCTAACAACTATCCTGGCTCAGACAAGCCAGTCCCTGTTTAAGGGTTCTGGCCCACTGGACCATGAAGCGTTTCATTGCTGCCCTTGTACTTCAGTTTCCTAATGTCTATATACAGACATATATGTATCCATAGGCAATAAAGATATACGTATAGGTGATGGCAGATGGGGCCCCTAGATTTCATGCATTAACTGACAGCTTAGCAATATTGGCCCTGATTCAGGCTCGGAAAGGGAACCGTTTGCAAGTCATTTGCGTTAGTCCCCTTGGCATGTAACATCGGCACATGTGCGCACCAGATGTTACGTGTCGCAAGTTCTTCCATACGGAACTTTGTTCCATACATTAGACGTTATGTAAAAGGAGGCGGCACTTAATATCCTCGGTCCGGATTCACAGTTACGTAGTTTTCCTCTTACGTACGTTCTTTTAAGAATTGAGCTACTAGGCATGCGTACTAGCTTATTTACACTATCTACGTACCATTTCTGTATGTAGATAAATAGATAAATGTTAGACCGCCCTTACGCAATCTATGTACAGAAATGGTACGTAGATAGCGGAAATAAGCTACTACGTATGTGTAGTAGCTCAATTCTTAAAACAGCGTACGTAAGACGAAAACTACGTAACTGTGAATCCATTCCCTCATGTCTAAACCCCGCCATACAGGGGAGGTCAGGCATGCTAATTAAGTGCCGGGGGTAGGGAGAAGCATGTGCACACGGGTCTGCATCCGTGCGGACACAGAGGCGTGCGTTTACGTTAAGGCGGGGTCCTGCATGCTCTGTGAGCAGGAGAGGAGTGTCAGGGGCGTGCACCCCCCTCTGTGCTTAATGACACAGCTTATGTCCGCACGGAGCTCTGCATCTGGTCCTTTTCTCCTGCTGGCATGCTGTGCGATGCAACAGCTCCAACCCATTGTCTCTCAGTGCTGCTCTACAGCAAAGGTGTCATCTGCAGAGCACTGTTTATTAACAACATGGCAGCTTATCCTTGTCGGCAACTGCTCAGCAGTGAGGAGCCGTGGTCAGGTTGATATCACTGAGCAGATTGGGCAGCTGTTCTATGCCTGTAGCCATCTGCCCATGTACGCACATTTCATTGGCTGCTCTGAGTAAGCGCAAGATCAACCCTCCCCATCAGGAGTTCTAACAGGAGAAAACTCTGAGCCCCAGTGCAGCTATACATTCTGTCCATGTTATTAGTCCCCCGCTTGCTTGTAGCTTTGCATGCGTGCTTTCTCTTAGGCAGGTAAGTTCAAGGTTAATTGCTGCTCAAAGGTGGTGAGCAATCATGTTTTCTACATGATGCAGAATGGAGATAAAAAGACTCTCTTTACAAATAAAGAGGCATTGGAAAGCACATAAAGGGCCAGATTTACTAAGCTGCAGGTTTGGAAAAGTGGAGATGTTACCAATAGCAACCAATCAGATTCTAGCTGACATTCTCAAGTATGTAATAGGAAAGTGAGAGCTAGAATCTGATTGGTTGCTATGGGCAACATCTTCACTTTTCCAAACCCAAAACCATGTTGTAACTGATAATCTCCATATGCCGTGGACTTCTCAGTTATCCAGTAACCCATTATGAGACATTTCTAACTCTTGCGATCATCAATCTGGTGGAAGTTCAGTATTGTGGGTGCTATTAAGCGTATACTTCAGTGCAGCCTAACACAACGCAGCAGCCATGCATTCATCAATCAATCAATCAATCATTAAGCCGTTTCCCCTTTTGTGAAATGCTCCTATCTATATTCTTCTCCTGCATGGGGAAAACATTTCGTTGTCTGCCAGAGCATGGATCCAAGCCTGAGGTGGACTCTAATACACTTGGCCTCACAATCTTTAGATCTTCAATTACATTTCAGGATTAGGAGCTGTTGGGAAGTAGTCTCATTGTAGCACATTCTAACAAATATGTCAAGACTGGGGTTTTTGGCAGGAACATTTTGAACATGCCTCTATCCTGGTGACCGACCCAGTTAAATAGTAGATGTGTGTCTAACGGTGGACACACCTTTTCTAAAGATCAACATTCATACGCACTTTAGTCACCTCTTATACGCAGTGCTATTGACATTAACCAGAAAGGCCGTCCTGACAGCGCAGTATGTTACACCAGTTGCTGTGCTCTCTCTGCATGGTTTATCTAAGGAGACTCAGCAGAAAATTACACAGCCTAATTGTTTTTAGGCTGGAAGAATTCTCCACCAGATACTGTAGCGGCTGCTGGGTATCTGTGACTATATGTCATTCTGATAGTGAGCTCTACGACCAGAGAGAGACAGCCCATACCAGAGATCTTAATAAATGCTTCAAGTCTATTTTGCTTTGTATAAAGTTAGGAGCTTGAGATAAGGATTGCCAGGGGGGGGCCTTATTTCCGTAAGTGTGGAGGCATTTTCTCAGTATCTCCGTCTCTGTGCCTAACAAATCGGATAAAAGATATAGGGATATAGTTGACATTCCCATGGAGTTGCACACCTGTCGGTATCGTTTTTCATTACCAGAATCCTGCAAAATTATACTTTGCTTTTTAATAATAATAATACAGCACAGAAAAAGAGAAGTCATCCACAGTGAGACTCAAGACATCAGTGATAAGAGATAAGCTCTCCTCTGTTATTAAATGTCAGATCCAGGCTGTACCCAAACAAAATGATGGGAACGGCGTTCTAAAAAAACAAAAAATAAATAAACGTTGGAAATCATTCACTTCTCTTTGCTAAACTAAAGAAAACGGAATGAGAGACAAGATATAAAGAAAACAGATGTTGCTTTGTGTTTTTTCTCCCATGTCCCTTTCCACCTCTCTCCTCCGCTTACTCTCTCCTTTAGTCCTCTCTTTACCCTCCCCTCTCTATCTCTCTCTCCTCCTCCTCTTCCTCCTCCTTTTCTTCTCTCTATCCCTCCTCTCTCTCTTTCTCTCTGTCTTCCACCCTCCTCCTCTCTCTCTCTCTCTCTCTTTGTCTTCCACCCTCCTCTCTCTCTCTTCCACCACCCTCCCCCTTCTCTCTCTCTCTCTCTCTCTCTCTCTCTATCTCCTTTTTCTCTACATGGCTTGCCTCAGAAATTGTTGGTCACAGGACACATCTATGGGGTGAGGCCCCTAGGGGCAGCACGGTGGCTCAGTGAGAAGCACTTGTGTCTCACAGCACTGTGGTTGAGTAGGTTTTCCGAACTAGGTCTTATCTGTGTGGAGTTTGTATGTTCTCCCTGTGTCTGTGTGGGTGTCCTCTGGGTGCTCCGGTTTCCTCCTACACTCCAAAAACACGCTGGTAGGTTAATTGCAGATGAATAAATTAACCTTAATGTGTGTGTGTGTGTGTGTGTGTTTGTGTGTGTGTGTGTGTTAGGGACCTTAGAATGTAGCTCCAATGGGACAGGGACTGATGTGAATGTTAAATATTATCTGTAAGGTGTTATGTAAGCTTTCAGCAGCAAGTAAACTACTGCCGATACCTGCAATAGTCCCGGCTGCCCCTCCCCCTTCCTGATGGCGGCCCTGCTTCTATCGCTCTCTCTCTCTCTTCCACTTTTCGCTATCTCTCACACCCCAGTGAGTTGGCCTTCCTGTATACATTGTACAGTAAGAGCTGGGCCCTTTGTCTCTCTCCCTCTATTTTTCTCCCTCTTTTCCTCCTCCCTCTTCTCCCTCATCACTTTTTCTCCTCTCTAAATATATCTAAATCAACTACTGAAACAGTCTGTGTTCTCCTCTACTGTCTGTTCCTAAAGTATCCTCTAGGTGGCGATGTTCCTATGTTCCTAACATATCTAGGTTATATTGTTGGCTTCACCATATCCCTTTTCTATATAGTAGGATCATACAAGAAGCCTTTTCACATGTAGGTTAAGGGATGTTTTCATTTCAAGGTTAACTTCATCTTATAAGAAGACAATGAGGACAGAAAAAAACAATTGCAGTAACTGTTATTCCTGTCTGTAGTAAAAGGAGAGAAAGACCAAATAAATTAAGCTTGTAAAGATTATGTGTATTTAATGTAGGTGTCTCTATATATATATATTGCCACTGTGTTATATTATTTATAGTAAAGTTGAAGTTGCAGCATACATCATTACAGTGTATATCTCTATACTCTCCCAGCCACAAAAGAGCTGTCACACCCTTCAAGCTTTTAGGAAAGGCCAAATAGAGGACAGTAGAAATAAAGATTAAAGGCTCCAGATGAGGGGAGGTTAAGCACAAAGACTGCTGACTTTTTCCAGGTCATACAGAGAATAATTGGCACTTATAGGATTTAAACAGGCTTCTATTTTTCATAGAACTTTCTTCACTAGTGCAATATCATTCAGCAAATAGTAAATGAAGACTGCATATGTCACTCCACATACAGTTCATACATGGGATTTTCCAGAAAATGTGTTACATTATCACATTGTTACCCCGGTGGTCCTTTTCTTCAACACCAAGAAGTCATTCTGAATTCTTTACTTTACAATAACATAAAAAGAAATAAGGGGTCTGTGGTCAGTATAGTAGCGTAAAACTGTATGGGATGTTTAGGTTCTGTGCTGCAGTGTTTAGTGTGTCTGTATTGTGTTTACCTCCTGTATTAAATCACATGAGCCACCTTCTGTGATTCCAGGACCAGGCTTATACTACTGCATTGTTGTCTGTTAGAAAACTTACTAAAGATTTTCAATTATGTGGCCAAGCTACTTTACTGTACACCAAGAAATCCTGGGTAGGCATGACTTCAGGTTAACAATAATTAACTATTCACTATGGACAGGGCCTGATTGAGGGCCATGTGGGCCTAGGGTTGGAAATGATCAAGGACCCACACTCTGCTTTGGAGGAGGATTTCATATTGCAGTGGGAGACCTGGAGATCTGCAGTGTGTGTGTGGGGGGCCTATTTTCAGATGGAGGCCTGGGGCTGTAGTCCCATTAGCCCCATTGTGAATATGGCCCTGACTATGGCTCCTACTATTGGGTCAGCTATAGGTTCCAAATAACTTTTATAGCAAATTTTTTTTTTGTATAAAGCCTACTTCCAGTTTTACAAAACCATGATGTGGGTTTCCAGCTGTGGTTAGATTAAAAGCTTAGTTTGGACTAAATCCAGACTTACGAAAGTGTTTTCCAATTGCTACGATCTTGACCTTCTAGATTCAGCGTTCCGTCTTGGAACTCTTCCCCTATGCAATTGATTCTTATGGGTAGATTTATGAAATATCTCTTGCCATAACATAGCAACCGATGAGATTCTATCTATCAACTACCCAGTTCATTCGAAAAAAAAGTTAAAGCTAGAATCTGATTGGTTGCAATTGGCAACTCCTCTGCTTTTCTCCTTAGAGAAAAGTAGAGGTGTTTGATATGTCTACCCCCAATGTCTCCAGCACCACTTCCTGCCGGGGCTGTTCTAAGTTGTTTGTCAGTAACACAGCATGCCACAGATGATAAATGGCATTTTTTTAGGACCTGTTATAATATGCAGCATTGCAGTGTGACCAATCAAAGCATCTCACCACAGTGGGTGTGGTTTGCAGGTATAATGTGTTGTTTTTCCACACATCATGTTTCGGCAGTGGAGGAGCATCAGCAGTCACTATATGACTGCAGGAAAGAAGAACTCGTGGATCCAGCAAAGCATCAAAATGTCAGTTCTGCAATAGTGAAATCCCCTAATCCTAAATCTCCCCTTCTATCAGCCTAACCTTGACCCTCCATCTCCTGCGGCCTAACCCTAACCTTAACCCTCCATGTCTGACAACCGAACCCTAACCTTAACCCTCCATCTTCTGCGGTCATACCCTAACCTTAACCTTCTATATATGACAACCGAAACCTAACCTCAACCCTCTATGTCCTGCAGCCTAACCCTAACCTTTACCACAGGTCATCCCTCTTCTCGCCCAGTTGTGCTATTGGGATGGGTATTTTCACAATAAGTACCTATTCCCAATAGTAAAGATCAAAATGTAAATAATTTTGACAATTATTATTATTATTATTATTAACACTTATTTATATAGCTCCACAATATGTCTGCAGCGCTTTTACAGAGAACATTAGACATTCACATTATTCCCTGCCCCTATTGGAGTTACATACTAAGGTCCCTAATACCAGGGCCGTAACTAGGGGTGTGCGATAGGGGCAGCCGCACAGGGCGAAAAGCTTACGGGGGCACCAGTAAATTCATATTTATGGTTAAATTGGCTTGGAATTTAAGGTCAGGGGGCACCATTCTTCCTTTTTGCCCCGGGCGCTAAATTTCTAGTTATGGCTCTGCCTAATACATACATACACACACAGGGCCAGATCCAGAGCTGCGTACGCGAGCGTAAACGCGCCCATTAGTATTTACTGCTCATGCGCACAGCAGATATTACGCCACGTAACTCAGAACGTAAGTGCCAGCCACGTATCAAGAGCGTAACTACGAACGAAGGGGCTTGACACCCATATGACACCCATAATTACGCTTCGGAGTTGAGACATTTAAATCGTACAGCAGTTACGTACGTGAGGCCTATACGTAGGTCAGTAGTTACGCTTTGAAAAGTTAAGGTAGGCTTTGGCAAGCGTAAAATGGCCAAAGTACATATGAGTGACTTGTATATTAATAATTGTGTTCCTTAGGCATGAAAACCTGGGGCCACGCAGGAAGCTTTGCATATACTAATTGTTTTGCAATATGATTACTGGAGCAGCAAAATAAGGATTGATTGGATCCTAATTTAGCAATATTATGGGACGATGTACGATCCCAGTTTGCATAAGTGCAAGTGTAGAATCCTTCCCTCTCTCTTAGGACTTTCTGCCATCAGGGTCTTACCTTAACACTTAAAATTGGGCCAGTGTGTAAATAAGAATTGTATGTAAGAGCCTTAATCAAGCCCTTACTGTATGATTTAAATACCTTCCCCCGCCCACCACGCTGCCCCGTCCCACCCTGCCATCAGGACAACCTTCAGCACGGAAATCTGCATTTTGAGGATCAGGATCCGTGCTGAAAGTCGTTGGTGTGTACATGCATACATGCTGGATAGCCATATTCCGCACCCAGCCTGCAGAAAACATGGGTGTGGGTTGCCGGTACGATCGGCCCTTTTTTGAAATGGCCATTTCATACCACTGAATTAGAATAGTTTTGGAAATCGTTTGCTTCTGCCTCTAGGAGGAGAAGCAATTGATGTTCCCGGGAGCGAAAGCTGAATGGTAAGTATTTTGCTACCCTAACCCTTATCTTTATTCTTGCCTTAACCCTACCCTAATCCTAATCCTCTCCTCTTCGCAGCCTGACCCTAAGACTCTCTTCCTCGCAGCCTAATCCTAAGAATCCCCTCCCCTTAGCCTAACCATAAGACTCTCCTCCTTGTAGCCTAACCCTAAGTCTCTCCTGCCTGTAGCCTAACCCTAAGACTACTCTTCCTATAGTCTAACCCCAAGACTCCCTTCCCCACAGGCTGACCCTAACCCTCCTCCTCTATTACTCTAGCCCTAATCCCCCCCTTTCATTACCCTAACCCTAACTCTTTCTTCCCCAGAGCCTCACTCTAAAAGTCCCCGGAGGGGGTTACTCACCTCTCTGGTGGCTTCCGATGCGACGGTCCAACGACTTCCAAAAACTGAATGGATAAGTGCGGTTATCAGTATACTTACCCATTCAAAAAAAATTTGAAAATGGCTGCCTTTTCGAAATAGACACAGCCGAAAATGAGTTTTTGGCTATCTCTACTTCTAAAAGCAGCATTTTGAGGCGGCTACTCCCACCGGGAAAACATATACTACTATTAAATCTTATTTCCGGTCTAATGTTCTTTACTAAGAATAATATATGTCTTAAACTGGTATTATCTTTCTTTTTCTCTTTTAATTTCAAGACTTCCTTATACAATGACTTTATAGTTAATAATAAAAAAGGTACATAAGGGTTGAGATCTGGGAACACAATATCCAATGGCAAGACCAGCTGAGCACAGACATATAGTACAAGCCGTCTTGGCCTGTATTCACCTGCACCCCAGTGTTATAGTTTATAGGTGGTTTGTACAGATTTATCTTCGCTCTCTCCTTGATTATGACATGTGCTCTAGCTGCATTTTGATGTGGCTGAACGCACCTGAGATTGACGGGGCAGAATTAGCATCCGTGTAAAGGATACATCCACATGGATGTATTTCTCAGACGTGCGGTGTGAATAATGAAGCGTGCAAATTGTTTCGTGTTTCTACCTGCCCCAATTCTCGCCCTGTATGGCTAAGAAGAATGTAGCCTAAAGAGGAACTTTTAATTTCTTTGTTGTAACTGACATCAATTAAACCCAAAATGGGAAAGTTCAAAGGCAAATTACAAATGCTCAGCACAATTTATTTATTTAAATGTTTATTATTATTATTATTATTATTATTAATATTATTATTTGTTGTTGTTTAAATCCTGTATGGGACTGTTATAGTGGCACTTTTCACCATTCACATTGCAAACAATTGAAATACAGACCTTAAGCAGCACTTGCCTCTGTATGCCTGTATTGCTATCAGACACAGCTTGCCCTTGATTTGCATTACTGGCAGTCTGCATGAGAGAAACATGCTAGCTAGAACATGCAAGATCCGCTACACAGGCTTATCGTCCACAGTACACCCCTGGAAAACCATGGATAACTCTCACTGATTACTTCAGTCAAACTCCACAAAATTTAGCCAAACCAGTCACAATTTTGCTGGCAGGGGTGTAGACTTACAGGAGACATATTCCATATATTCTGGGATTGTCCCTGTGTTTGTCCAATTTGGCGTTCTGTTTTTAGCCTGGCTAATAAAGTCTTCAATCTAGATTTAACCTTTACTCCGGAAATAGCTTTATTCCACTACTTTCCTCTAGCTGTTCCATCCTATTCCAGATATGTTTTAGGTCATATTTGTATTGCAACCATAGCCACAATAGCTCAAAATTGGAAGAATCCTGAACCACCTCCTTTAAGCAAGATCATTTCTACAATTCACCGAGGGTTCATCTTATTCTTCCTGTTACCCAATGGTTTGCTTGGCATGAGTTTATAACGGTGGGTGATGGGGTCTCGCTGGTACCATCTTCACTAGACACAGACCCCTTGACTTCTAGCCTATTTGAATAGTCTGCTTTACAAGCATAGGTTCTGGTTATCTCTATTGTTTGTACAATACTTAATAAGACTATTGATGAAAGAAAAACAAAAAGCCTCTTACTAATATGCTTACTATTACTTGGAATTTGTGAGATCATTAGTTTTCCTTTTATTTATGAGATACGAAAGCCTTGGAAAGGTCTCCCCCTTCCCTCCAAGTTAGGGGGCGCCATTCAGATTAGAGCAGGGGCGCACTGTAAGTCTCTATGACTAAAATGTCAGCATTTGTGTCGCATAGACTAATGCACACTGTAAATATTGCCAGACAGTTGATTACTAATTAGTTTGAATTACTGAAACACCAACATGTCAATCATAGAGACTTGCAGAGTATTGTGTGCCCTCCTAACGGATATGCTGAATCTGCTATATATAGCCTCTTGTAAAAGATAAATTGATCTAAAAAAAAAACCCTTGCAAATGACACAATTAGCGTCATCAAGCCCTGTCCCCATCCCTAGTAATCCTATAAAAGCGGCAATTTATGGCCAAGAGGTGGGGCTTTGAGAAGCAATTTGCATAAATCACATAATTAAGCCTCGCCCCTGTACCAGCCTTTATCTCTACGCTTTGGGATCTGCATTCCGCCATCCACTTACCTTCATCTGCATGTCTCTCCCCGTTCCCTGCCAGTTAATCCCTCGACTTCCGCAAGCAAATTGCAGAAGTCAGGTGACCTTCTTAGGTCTGGACTTGGACCATTGTCAGTATAAATTTTGATGGCAAAATCAAAGTTAAACTTGCAGTTTATTACAAATATTCCTTAGTGTGGTGTCTATAGTGAAAGAAAATGTGATGTAAAGCAATTAACCTTCCTCATTTGTATTTTGAAGTTAACAACAATCTTATACAGCTTGCATGGAATGCACCTTTTAACATCTATGCATCTTTTCATGCTACTAAACCCTTTGGGAAAACTTAAGGCAGACAACAGGGAACTATTTCTTGCCAGGACCTATTGTTAGCATTTCAGGAAGTTGTGGAAATCGGACACCTGAGGATATATGGAAAGTGCATGAACAGGCCAGAAAAGTGACAGGTCTGTCAGATGGAATCTGTGTGCTTTGACAGGAAGGAATGGAACTTGAAAGGAGAGATTTGGGGTGAAGATCTGTTGTTGATGCAAGAGTCAAACAGGATATTTTTCTATATGAATTCTCACAAAGTAACAGGAGTCAGGGGGAAAACAAATAAAGATATTTTCCCTTCTTATATAAAAATGATGTATATAAAGTTATTTTTTATTTAGTATAGTATTGTGTACAAGCAAGAGTTCAGGATCATGTAGGTATTTAAAGTTATCTATAATAGTATAACAAATATTTGTTATTGGCTATAGAGATCATAATTTATTTATAGTTATTTATTTTATTTTATTTACGAACAGGTTTTTATATAGCGCTATAAGATTACGCAGCGCTTTACAGAGAATATTTCACATTCATATCAGACGCTGTCCCATTGGAGCTACATTCTAAGATATAACAGATAAACACACACACACACACACACACACACACACACACACAGTAGGGTTAATTTATTCAGCAGCCAATTAAAAGACACGGGCTGAACATACAAACTCCACACAGATAAGTCCTGGAATCGAACTCATGACCTCAGTGCTGTGAGGCACCAGTGCTACTCACTGAGCCACCATGCACCACTAATTCTGCAGCACTGTATAGAGGATTTTTTTTGCCACTCACATCACATCGGTCTCTCTCCCATAGGTATTTATAGTCTAAATTCCCTAATATTCCACACACACTTTTTTAGTCAGCAGCTGGTTAACCTGCTAGCCTGCTAACCTACTCATGCATATAATAAATATATATTTAGAGTAAGAGTGAGCAAAGGATTTGAGAGCAATGGATGTGTCAGACGATCGCCAGGTTTTTAACTAAACATTGCTAATGTGTATGGCCGATAATGGGGGCTTTCATGGCGGTAAAATCAACCAGTTTATCAGATCTGTAGGAAAATCTCTCTCGTGTAGCAAGCTTTAGCCCTAATGAGTTAGTGAAATTATTCTGGCAATGTCATTGTTTGAGGTCTTGTACTGTAGTTTACCTGTAAGAAGAACACATCATTTGCAATTTTTTTCTCTGTGTCAGAATTCATATTACTCTAATACTGAGCCAGAAACTGCCTCATTGGTGTTATAAATGGTTCATTTTGAACATGTAAACTCCATCCTGGTCAGATTATAGGCTTGTTTCACTAGTTAGTCCCAAATTCCTGTGTTAAGGTGACTTTCTTCTACATTGAGAAAACAATATGAGACAAAAAGCGCCACTAGAGAAAAATATTAAAAATAATTAAAAAAATGAGGACTGACTCCTTGATAACAACAATAAAGCAATTTATTAGAAACATAATAAAAACATATTAGTATGCAAGCAACAAGTTACCAAGAACCACAGGTATGGTGGTGTATAACTGTCCAGTGATAGATGACACAAAGTTAATAGTATGATGAAAGAAACTTCCTGAAAATGTCAATCAATAGCAAAAATTTGGCACTGTTGGGCTGGATCCGGACCTAGATAAGTGCTTAAACTTAGTTACTCCTGGGCTAAGCCATGTAGATTGCAGGGGAGTCGTATTTCATCTGTCGCAAAACAGTATTAGAGTTGAGAGGTGATGTTTCCTATCCCAAGTCTAAATAACAGTGTGATAGTAAAGCTGGTCAGTATCTGTGTGCAGTAAGCAGTTCAAAGATATATCCCTGCATGCAAAGAATACAATTACCTTGACTTACCCTGCAATCAAAATGGTTTAGCCCAGGAGTAACTAAGTTCAAGCACTTAACTAGGTCTGGATCCAGCCCGATATCTGGTAAAATGTGACAGTATGGATATTGAAGAAGAAATGTTGTATGATGATGCAGTGCATATTGACACAATGAAAAAAATAGTTCAATTATGGCAACAAAATAACCTGGGTGTAACAAGTGCTGGGAGCACAAAGGGACTCCCCCCTCACTCGTAGTGAGAAATAGCTAATAGACCCAAAGGAAGAACAATTCATGAACTACGGTGTGATAGATGTTGGAATCTACATTGGTTGTTCAGTTGACTCTAACGTACAAGTTTTTATGTTAAACAGACATAAACTTTTTTGCAATAGTGAGAGAGCCTGCAATAGATAATATAGGAAAATATCCAGGCTTACTGCCAGTTATATTTTCTCACATGTACAATTTCAGCTTACTCCAAAAGGTGTCAGTATAAGGCAAGAATGATCAGCGAATCTTCATATTCATCTCTACAGAGATCTGAATGTTATATTCACGAAAGAGAGAATGTGTTTTACTCATGAGAATGTTACAACAGTGAGAGATAGAGTCTAACATTATTTGTATGTGTGACTACAGCATTTGACAGAAGTCATTCCTCTGAGTTACAAAGTGATACAATGGTGAAGTAGATAAGAATATCCTGTATCAATTTCTGGGACTGTGCTAATTGCTGGGAGACCCACATGCACTAAGGTGGAGAATGCAATGTTCATTTCCAGGCAAGATACCAACTTGAGTCCCCTTCTCTCCTCCGCGCACCAGTTATTGTAGCCCTTTTTTTTTCATACCTGTTCTGGAAGTTTCTGGATACTCAGCCTTAGGAGAAAATATTCCATTGTTCACAGATCATCAAAATCTATTCAGATATGATAATAAAAATATAACAAATCTCTGCAAATAAAGCAAAAGATTTCGTTTTCTGGTATTGTAAAAAAAACCTTATCTTCATAGGGTGCAAATGTTCTTAATAAACTAAGGGGCAGAAGTACAAAATAATGTGGCACTGCATGGAAACGTACAGAGTAATATGAGAGACTGCAGCTGCTCAGTCTGTTCTCTTGCCCACTGAGCGATCAGCTATGGCCATTTTTTAAAATTGCCTTGAAAGCTCATTGGGCATTGACTTGTTGGCTTTCTTCATCCTCAGCTCTCCATTAAATATTTGGGCTGAAGGAGAATGTAAATAGGTCCCATAGGCATTGAATGATTGAAGGATTAGATTCCTCTTATCCATCTATAGTCACTTTTAATTAATCTGACTGGCATCATCATAGAGATATACAATGAAATAGTGATACAAGGGAATACATTTGTCAGGCTCCGAATGTTTATTCTAGTGGTTCCCCAGTGTGCCATATGTCAACATCAGCAGCATGCTAGTAATGGTAAACGTAAGCTCAACATTCTGTACATGCTGATACATAGATCCATGCATTGTTCTGATAGGCTGCTGGGATGCTGGGCTGTATGGATCAGGAAGGCCTGGTCAGCAATGATTCTCTACCACCAGGCAGCAAATCAATGCTAGCGCCATGCAAAAATGTCATTGTCATGAAATGCAGCTCATTTAGAAAGCTTTATTGCTATATGTCGGCAAATGGCGAGTGCGCGTGCGTTTCTTAAAGACTTCGAGCACAGATCCGGATCTTGTTGTCTTTCCGACGACGGAGTGGGAAGAGCCACCATGCGTACGGTGTGTACCGATCGTGGGGAGGGGGGGTATTTAAACCATACAGTAATAGTTAATCCCTTACATGTGATCTTTATTTGTGCACTGACCCCTTTTCCGTGGAGCTGGTGCGCAAGTATTAACCTAGGGTCCTGCCATTGGAAGAACTGCACTTTTGAGGGCATTTTGTCTGCCCTCACATCTACAGAGCTTAAAATTGCACGGCGTTCTGCCATAAGAACTCTGCGGACGGAGATCCGACTGCGGATTTCTGGATACGACTATATAGACCAGATTCAGAGCTCCGTGTGACCTACATACGTACGGAGCTCCGTAAGTGAGCATGTAGGAGGGAAGTGTTCGTCCCTGTCACTTCCTCTCCCTCTTACGGAGTTCTGGACACCCTACCTTATCTTAACCGCACAGATCTGTGTCCACACTTAACTGCTTCTCCCCACCCCTGGCACTTAATTAGCATGCTTAGCACCACCTGTATGATGGCGTTTAGTCATGCGTATTTTAAGTGCTGGCCCCTTTTATGGAAGAACTTACAACACGTAACATCTGATGGTATGTATGCACCAATTTTGCAATAATATGTGTTCTTAGTGTGTTTAATAAATCATGTTTTAATAAATTAACAAATTCTATTTGTTACTTCAGGTTTCAAGGAATCTATTTAATATTTATTTATCAATTTCTTGGCGCTGTAGTGTCATTTATATTTACTGTTTTGATTTTTATATTGACAAACTTGTCTTGAGACCAGCTGCCAAATAATGTAATATTTTGTTTTATATATACAGAGTGTATTTTTTATATTTGTTTTTCCTGGCATGTGCCAATGTTACTTGTCTAGTTGTAAGTCCCCTTCTGTGCCTCCCTGTGAATCTGGACCTTTGTCTTTGTCTGGTTCATGAATATAGAACTACATATTTTTTTTACTTGTACAAGTCTAAAGCCACTATTTCAGATTTAAAGTAAAAAAAAAGTATAATAATAATTATGCCGCTAAATATCTTTGTAGTTATTATTATACTTTGTGTAGTGCTGTGAAGTTACTCAGTGCCCAGTGAATATTAGTCATTTATTTATCATTTATCAACCCCTATTGGCGTTCATGCATTCCGTAATGCTTAGGTTCACTGGCTGATGAGTAAATTGATCCAGCAGTATGTTCTGGGGGTGTGAGAGGAAGCCAGAGCACCTGGACAAGGTGAACCTACCAGGTAAACACAGATAAGACTATGGTCAGGGACTAACAAATGACCAGGGCGTTTAGCAGCAGCACAGCTGCCCATTAGGCTGCTTGCATTGTGGCACAATGGTATGCACAGGAAGTCTGCAGATTCAAGGCAACCAACATGTTATTTGGTAATTGTAAATGCAAGTAACTGAGAGCCTGTCTGTTGTCACAAATCTATAGGGAGGTTTTTACTCCTGATGAGCTAATGTGATCTAACCTGATGAAGTGCTGCTGCAGAGATCCCTGGTATGTTGCAGCTGGCTTATAAGCATAGGTCCGGATTCACAGTTATGTAGTTTTCATCTTACGTACGTTGTTTTAAGAATTGAGCTATTACGCATGCCTAGTAGCTTATTTACACTATCTACATGCCATTTCTGTACATAGATTGCGTAAACTACATAACTGTGAATCTGCACCATAAAGCTTTGTTAACTCTTCTTATAAAACATTTTCGATTTGTCTGTAAAGTTCTGAAATAAATGAGAAAGAAAATCTTGCAATAAAATCCACCGTTTCAAGGGCTCTTATCTCTGTTTTTTAAAGCAATCATTGAGTCGTCCTACAATTTTTAAAGAAAACACAATGATCGAAAAAGCTCATTTTCTCAAGTGTGTTTACTTAACACTTACATAAAGCATTTTACAGGGATGTGGGTTTTGCAACTAAGCATTTCTAAAGACATGTCTGTAAACAGGCTTTTCTGTACTTTCCAAGCAGTCACATTTAATTGTTTTGGAGTTCTGAAAATTTAGTGACCGGTGTCATTTTCTATAAAGTGAATTATATATTGTTTGTAATGACAAATTATATTGCCAATACATACACATATAAAATATCCAGTGCTCTTTTCTGGGACTATTATTATTATTATTATTAATATTATTATTATTATTATTATTAGACCGTTTTTTTACCTAAGATTGAGTAAGGGGCGGACAGAACCACACCTAACTCACTGGTGCAGCCCCTAACCAGCCCCCTGTTTTAGGTACAGTACCTTTTAAGAGTGCCATAAAGCTACCTTATTTTACTGTGCGTAGTTTCCTTCTTAAGATGAAAACTACGCACGGACAATTCCTCTCCACGCCCTCCCCCCTCCCACTAACTAAGCACACCCCACAGCGGCAGTAACACCCCCTTCTGACTAAACTACTCTGTGCGGTTTTTAAAGACCACACAAAGGTAATCCACGTTCCTAACTGGTACATAGATTGCGTAAATGACCAACTACGCATGTGTAGGTGTGAATATGGCCCATTATTATTATTATCCTTGCTTATAATGATGCCATAAAGGGTCCACAGTGCTGTAAAGGTAACATAGACGTAATTTATATCATTCACTGCAGTCCCTGCCCCAAGTGTTCTTAGGTATTACAGTTTAGATTCTCTCACACATACAGACTAGAATTCATTTTAGCCAGTAGCCAATTAACCTGCGAGCATGTTTTTTTGGAGTGTGGTAGGAAGCCTAACACGGGTAAAACATACAAACCTCACACAGATATGGCCTTGCCTGGTAGTCGACCGTGTGACCTCGGCATGTAATCTGACAAAAGTGCCTTCACTCGAGCCATTGTGCTGCCCAGTGCCGCCACTTTTTCAGCAGCCTGGTCAGGTGATGGTCTGGGGAGGGTTAGGGTCAGGCCTCAGGAGATGGTGGGTTAGGGTCAGGCTTCAAGTAAGGGAGGGTTAGGGTCAGGCTGCCAGGAGGGAGGGTTAGGGTTAGGGGAGTAAGAGGGGAGGGTTAGGGTAAGAATTAGGGGAAGTAGTGGGGGACTTTTTTTTTTTTTACACTTTACGGAGCACTGAAAGCTAGGTGCTCCGTGGATCGATTGCAGTGCCTCCTCGAGCTAGTTCGCAGCCGGAGCCCACATCCCTTAATTTTTCCTGATGCCTCACAACTGTGCATCACTTCAAAATGGGTCAAAAAGCATAGAGGACATACTGCAACCACACAACAAATGGGGGTGCGGTCATAGGATGAGTGGGAGTGGCCACAGTACGCTCTACAATGCAGTTTTTTCTGACTTATGGGAAAATCTGTAGATGGGACATATCAGGATTGCGTCTTCCATTTCAGTACATATAACAGGTGTTAAATAGGCTTCCAAAAGCAAATCATTGACCTATAACTTGTAACTGATACAACCTCTAGTTTTCTGTGCTTAATTACAACTTGACACGTTTAATCTCTACTGGGCTCTTGCTCTGTTTAGTTGATGCGTTAGTCTTTAAAAATCAACAAGATAAATCATAAATACCAGGAATCCCCTATGATCCAGAATCCAATTCCTGTGATTATTTTCCTGTATTACTTGTATAAAGTTTCCCCATCTGTGAAAAGTTTAGTAACTTCTAATGATACCCTCCCCCTCTACCAGGGAAGGTGGAGAACAAGAGCTTGTGAGATGTTTCAGTCTAATTGGTTGGGGAGACAGGGTGATGGGTAGATGATGGGAGACGGCAGTGGTTGTGAATGTGTAGAGAGGGGAGGTAAATAGCAAAGAGGGGGGGTGAGAATAGGGTAAAGGAGGGCATGGGAGAGGGTTAGATGGAGGATAGGTTGGATTGTGGCAGTTATAACTACTATGGTCCAACTAGAATTCAACAGTCCTTCATGTGTCCAACAGACATGCTCCCAGTTAATTATATGCCCCACTGTACTGACAATTTTGGCCACAGGTTATTAGTGAAAACTGCTATTCTCTTACAGTGTAAAAAAATGAACTAGAAAGTCCACGGAAAGTAATTGATACGAGTGTGATCTGTTTCAAAATAGTAGCATGAATGCAGCTTGTGATATGATTTTTGGGGACCTTTTCAGCCCAAGTAACAGTACAGGAAATAATCATTCAGAACTATTTTTATTGTCACGGGATATGGACATGATAGAAAGTCTCCTAAAAGGTGACAATGAGGATGCAAGAAGTAGCTCTTTCAAGCATTGTTTGCTTTAGACTATGATATACAGCCGAGGAATATTTTTGTGTATTTTAGCTATTATAATTAGTATTTGTTCAAATAATCTCATTTAATGTATTTTTTAGATGGATGATCTTATGAACGCTCTTGAAAAGACAAGACAGGAGCTAGATTCCACCAAAGCCCGTCTCTCCTCAACTCAACAATCACTTGCTGACAAGGAAGCACACCTGAACAACTTGATGATAGACCGTCGAAAGCAGCTCGAGGAGATCCTGGAGATGAAGTAAGAACACATTTGATTTCTGCTTTGTTGTACGGTCTAACGCTTATTACATGCAGGTAAAGTTTTTCCATAATAGACCCGAAGTACAGATGTGTGTATTTTTTTTTTGTTCACAATGCACTGGCAATTAGCCTGCGGTGAAGAACTCTGAGTGCATTGTTGTAAAGGCTGTCCAACTTTCATAATGTCTGCATGGCCAGGCAGGGGGGAGTCGATGCTCTTAGAAGTCAGTTACATCATTTTTGTAACTGAACATCACAGGTAACTTGCTTCCTGGGGCCAGATTTACAAAGCTGTGGGTTTGGAAAAATGTTGTCCATAACAACCAATCAGATTTTAGCTGACATTCTATAGTATGTAACAGGATAGTGAGAGCTAGAATCTGATTGGTTGTTATAGGCAACATCTCCATTTTTCCAAACCCGCAGCTTAGTAAATCTGGCCCCTGATGATGTCATAATGCACAACTCAGGCCTAGTATGCACAAGTCAACTTTTTGGGCCTTTGGGACATTCAGTCTTGGGTTTATAAAAGTGGAATGTGTGTTTTTTTTAAGTTGGGTTTGTTACCTAGAGCCTCTTGATTAACTCTGATCTTGTCACAGCATACTGGCCAACTTTTGCAAATGAATTTTAGGGAGATTGTAAGCATCATTAAAGGTGTTTCTGGTGCTGGCAGGAAATATATTTGTGAAAAAAAATGGTAATGCCTTGTTTGTTCTAGTCACATAGCAGTGTTAGTAGCAGAGCTGAAGGTAATTTTAGTATGGATAGAGAAAGCGTGCAAGTTTTTGTAAATCATATAATATAAAGGGAAATAGGATAGCAAAATGGCTGCAAATGAGGTGGATAAAGGTCACAGAGGTTAACAAAATGTGGTAATCTCTCTGAAGAGGTGAGTTTTAAAGGGAGTGTTTGAAGGGCTGGAGAGTAGAGGATATTTATACTGAGTAAGGAAGGTTATTTCAGAGAGAGGGTGCAGCTCTGGAGAAGTCCTGTAACTGGAAATCAGAGCATGTATTAAACGTAGAAGAAATTCGAAAATCTTGTGAAGCTATATTTTAAGATGAGTGAGGATATGTGTGTTGGTGCATTATTGTTGATGGCGTTGTAGGTTAGTAAAAGTTATGCTAAATTCAGGAAATTCTAACAATTCCAACAATGCTAACAGATTATCAATTTAAATTCAGTACATTTTTTCAGATTGTAGTTACAAAATGTGAACAATTATATTAGAGCTGAAAGCTTTCTTAATGAGAATAATGACAATTTTAAGGTAAGTCGGGAATTCATAACCAGAAATCTAATAAGGCATTTCAACTGCAATAAAACCCTTTTTTTAATAAATACAAAAAGTAAACAAAAATATGCAGCTTCTTATACATGCTGCCACTTTTTTGACTGGTAAGCAGCGGACCAATCACATCAGGGCAATTACAACTATCATCCCTTCCTTGAGCATTTTAAAATGTGAATGGAATGTGCACCACATGGGGTGATAATGCTTGTTTTGTGTCCTAGGCTCTTAAAAACCTTATCGAATTCCAAAATGATTTATACAATTTTGTTACTGCTAAAAATCTTATATAATCTGTTAAACGTTTTTACAAAGCTTCATACATATTTTGGTATGTTGCCAGTGTCACATGTACTCTAACATGAAAACACATTTCAATGTCTTAGGTTGCATGAGTATTTTCAGTCTGCAAACATCCTTTAAAAGGTAAGGGCTGTACACAATGTGTATTCACTGCTACAATGTTTATATCTTTTGTTATGTTTTCCTATTCAAAACCACCAAGGAGTCTTTTCTCTCCTTTTAATATAATAACTTGCAATTCTGAGCATGCTCGTCACTGACTTGTAAAGAAGTGGCTGTGTTTCCAGCTATCTGTCATCTTGTTTTTCTCTACTTGGCTCCTCTCTTCTGGATGACTGGGCCTGTCTTTTCTCTCTTGTCAATGCGAATGTGTCCAATAATATCTAATATTACCAGCCTTCCTGACTGCCACTGGTGTGTCTGTAGATAGTGTCATTCATTATTTATCACTTAGTGAAAGAGAGTGATGGTTATTGTTAGAAGCAAAGTAAAATACAAACAAAAACAAAAAAGCCAGATATATATATATATATATATATATATATATATATATATATATA
>WWET01001223.1:370947-387432 GCA_011038615.1 Limnodynastes dumerilii
ACAGGAGGAGTGACAGGGGAGTAGCAGGGGAGTGACAGGAGAAGTGACAGGGGGGTGACGGAAGTGACAGGGGAGTGACATCTAACTCATTGATAAGTTAACTTTAAGTTTTAAATCCGGGCAATGCCGGGCACTTTTGCTAGTATATAATAAATATGTAATTTATGTTTTTATATAGCAGCATCATATTATGTGACGCTTTACAATGTTTAAGCCATTGGAACTTATGGTCACTAGACTAGGGCTCATTTTAGCCCAAGACCTTGTCTGGAAGTTAAGCTCATGACCTGCTATGCAGTAGAGGAACTCCCCCCCACACACCCCCGCCAACCCCCCCCCCCCCCTTTGAGTCACCGTGCTGCCCATCACCAATTACACCAAACTTTAACTGCCATCGTTCTCTACCAAATGGTATTGCGCACAGACCCCCCCTTTCTGCTCTCACTGTGATGTCAATGTGGCATTTGGTGTCAGCAATTAGAACCAATTGGCATATCTCTGTCTGGAGAGAACATTCCGTTGCTGCATAGTGCAAATGGTCACGGGATGTGGTCAGTAAGTTATAGTCAGGACGGGGTGTCTGTATGCATGAACGTCGGAGATGATTTCCGATGCTTATATAATGTTTGCATATCCAGCCAGAGCTCAAGGGTTCTGCTTCATTCCGGCCTGACATCTGATCCAGCGGAATTTACTGGTGGCCATTAATTGTTAGTGTTTAGGGATCTCTCCAACTATCAAGGAACTGAATCATTTTAAGATGTTTATAGAAGAATGAATAAAGATTTAATAGGAGGATTTATCAGTTCATTACCACTTCATTCTTCCCACGGAATCTGTTATAATTTCTGTAATTGCTGTCTGCTTCTTTTCCCTCTTGGTTTTGTGAAACGGAGGCGCAGTTTGTAGCCTGCACTTTTTATGTCTGGTCTATAAAATGTGCTCTTTAGAAGAGTGGATCACAAACAGATTTCTACAAGGAATGGAAATGTAATATTTATCCCCTCTTCCCATCCAATACTCCAATACTGCAATACGACAAGTGTGTTTTACATGTGTTTGTTTTCATTTATACAGTTATGTTCCTGGCGTACGGACAGTCCCTGGGCTCTCAGTCTTGGGACTTAGGGCGGAGGCTGTGTGTCCCTTCCCCCCAGACCGGTGTGCGTTCCCGCTAAGTACGGCCCTATTTCGATAGGGCGGTTCTCTCCCCAGCCAGTTCCAAACTGGGATATCGATTGCTTATACCTCGATGAGGCATAACAATTGATCCCTGGAGCCCCGAACATGGTGCTCCAATAGGTAAGAGTGAAAACTACCCCAACCCTTCCCCCTAATTCTAACCCTAACCCTCCCCTTCCATTACCCTAATCCTGACCCTCCCTTCCCCGCAGCCTGACCCAACCCTCCCTTCTCCTTAGCCTGACCCTAATACTTCCTTCTGTATAGCCTAAACCTAAGACCCCCCTCCCCGCAGCCTGACCCTAACCCTCCCCTTCTAAGGCCCTAACCCTAACCCTCCCTTCCTAAGAGCCTAACCCTAACCCCCTCTTCCTAACACTAAAAGTACCCGGAGAGGTTACTCACCTCTCCAAAAGCATCAGCTGTTCTGCAAAAATGAATGGGTGAGTGTAGCGATCAGCACACTCACCCATTCATAAAAGAAAAATCCTATTTGTAATAGAGACAGCCGAAAAGTAACTTTCAGCTTTCTCTATTTCTGAAAGGAGGCCATCGTTGCGGGGACTGCAACCGCCCCGGGCCTTCCGTGCTACCAAGTTAAAATACGCAACTGTGCATTCGTGCTGTATTGTAGTCTGTGAATACAGGGGCGGCACTACCATTGGTGCAACAGGTGCAATGGCACCAACGCCCATGCTGATACAGGGGCCCACAGCCGTTATCACCGCACCACCAAAGATTTACTAAACTGGGGGAAAGGAAAAGTGAAGATGTTTCCCATAGCAACCAATCAGATTCTAGCTCTTACTTGCCTATTACATACTGGAAATGTCAGCTAGAATCTGATTGGTTGCTATGGGCAACATCTCCACTTTTCCTTTCCCACAGCTTAATAAATCTGGACCCATGTATGAGTGCTGTCTGTGACTTTCACGTGTCTGTAATTTTGTTGAAACATTGTATATGCCAACAAAATATTTAACAGAGCTTAAATGAATTAAGTTTTTCTTTAATATCTAGACATGTCAGTTGTGGCCTTTCTTGCTTCCTCTACATAAAGTAACAAAAGGTTCAAGCATTGGGCCGGATCCTCATTTCTGGCCGACAAGGGACTTACGCAAGTCATTTGCGTAAGTCCCCTGTCTGGGAACATCGAGGTATGTGTGCGCCAGATGTTCCCTGTGCGTAAGTACTAACGTACGTGTCACGAACTGCGAGGAATGGTGGGACCTGTCCCGGGTTTCCAGGGAATTAACAGACGAGCAGGAGTGAAGTAGAATTAGTGATTTTTAATAAGGATGGTTGCACAAGACAGATTAAATGGTCGTGAAATAGAGTGAGGGTAAATGTCCAGAGAGTAGCAGATTGGTGGCCGGACTATGCCGGACTTGATTGGCCAGTTTGGCTGGAGGAATCATGTGTGTGCAGAGGAGCAACTGAGGGGTTACTGGGAATCACCTGACAGGAGGCAAGATGGCGACGCCCATGCACCAGAGAGATAAATGGTAGTGGAATAGAGTGAGGGTAAATGTCCAGAGTGTAGCAGATTGGTGTCCGGACTTGATTGGCCAGTTTGGCTGGAGGAATCGTGTGTGCAGAGGAGCAACTGAGTGGTTACTGGGAATCACCTGACAGGAGGCAAGATGGCGACGCCCATGCACCAGAGAGATAATGATGCAGATGCCTAATCCCAGACATAAGCTTTAATAGAGACTTATACAGAAACCTCTGGAGGGCTGGAGAGTGGCACATAGTGGGGAAACTGCTGCCAGACGGCTAGTGGTCAGGTAAGCGCGGCACTTCCCGCCGTAGACCGTGACAGTACGCAACGAAGTTACGTACGTTAGTACCTACGATGAAGGGGCAGACCTTTCATTTATGATGGCTGATTTAAAAGTAGTCGGGGGCCCCGTTACCTAGTGTTAAACGTTAAGGCAGGAATCTGTGTCCAGATTTCCTACCGACAGCGGGGAGTGCACAGGTGATGCACTTCCCGCTACGGGCGCGTAACAATGGACCCCCACATGCACATAAAGCATGCAGAGGTCAGGATCTGGCCCAGCGACATGTTTTTGTTAGTATGCCCCTAGTGGACTTTATCTGTTATATACATTTAGGTATCTGTTTTTCTTTTTTTTTTGCCTGAGTTTCTGAGCTAAATGTGTTAGGAGACATACATTAAATGTACAGTAGCTGGGGCTGATAATTGGAGATTAGTGAATTAAATCTGAATAAGCATTGTTATGATAAAAAAGGGATTTGGAGCTGACAGAACAGGCGATTCATTTAGGTGTGTCCACGCAGCGATTAATGTGTTTTGAACCTCCCAAAGCGGGAAACATGTTATGAGGTGCTGATGTTTTGGTAAAGTAATTGCTTTCTGGTAATAATATTCAGCTGTAGAAATTAAAACTGTTAAAAACTGGATAAACTTGAATTGAATTTATGTAGGTGAGTTGTTGGAGAAGCCGATTTGCGCCTTTTGTTGGGTTTAGTAAGGCAAGCACTAATGCATGCAGGATTTAGAGGTGTTTTAAAGGGGTTTATGCTTAAGTAAAAAGATCTTAGAGTAAAGTTAAAAGTAAAACCAGTCTTATTTTTCTTAGAGTTTATTGCAAATCTAAGTTACTGTAAACATTTGTCATTGCTGTCAGTCACTGAGTGCTATAAGTGAGCAAGTTTATATATGGTGAGTTTTAAAAGTACAAAATTAGTATTATACTAATGCATACTACATGTATTCTCCTGCAAAATACTTCAGGAATACATCATCCGCATAGGAAAGTCCTGGTAACGACTCCGTCTGATTGATAAACGGCCAATCAGTGAATTCTGTCAACATTTGCAGTACCGGCATGTTCACTGTTGAAAATAAGCAAAAGGACTGGCGAACAACATCCCCAAGTGGGCACATTGGTTTATATGTGTATTTAGAAATGGTGAGCAAAACATAATTATGAGTTTTAAAAGTAAAATTGGCTAATTAAAGAGAATGGTCTGAGAATGGGTTGTTGTTGTTTTTTTTTTGTTTTCTTTTTTTCTTTGTTTATTTTGGTGTTTTTTGTTATTACTTAGTACATTTGTTTTTGTTCTTGTGCCTTTCACTGTGAAACAAGTAGGCACGGATTCCCATTTATACGCACCAAATTTTTCTGAAAATTCCCGCTACACGCCTCCGTTCTTAGGCACCTAGAGGCATTTAAGAGTGCCATAGGCATCCCTAACTTCCCATGTGTATTTACCCTCTTAAGTGGATAAAGTACACACAGAGTTTGCAAACCGCGTCGCTACATTGGTGTCGTAACTAACCTTCCTACGCATGTGCAGTAGATCATTTTCTAAATATACGCACCTAAGAAGCTGCAGCTTCAGGGGTGTTATTCCTAGGCACTTTACAGCAGGCCCTGGATATCAGGACATGCTAGCTCTTATTGTACTCCAAATGTCAGCATCCCCTGGCAGCCATTTTAGACTCCAGATCATGCTGATACTTGTTGTGTAAACTTTAAGACTATTGGCTCATGTTATTAGATACCAACTTCCTCCCATTTTTTGGGACAGCCATTGCTTGTGAAAAAGTAATAGTGATTGGTTCAGTGTAGGGGAGGGATTCTAACACATTTTTGGTAATTATCTATTTATTTGGTATTATCGCAAGCATTTACATATGTCTATTAATAATTGTTTACCATACGCTGAAAGATTCAGTTGTTAATCTGCCTTATTGGAAAGACTGGACCGGATTCACACATGCGTGTTTAATACATGCGCACGGACGATTTTTCGGTGATTAACGCCTCCATAGGGCATCACGTGTGTATTAAACTAACCGTGCCCTCAAAAGCCCATATAAATGCCTCCCCCCGCCCACTTTCACATAACTTCGAACGTACGGAAACAGGCACGCCCCTCCATACATATGTCCCTAAGTGCGATTCACAAGTCCGTGCCTAAAGTACTTACGTGCGTAAATACTACGTAATTTGCGTGGAAAAAGTTATTACGCATGCGCAGTTAATCCGCTCCTAAAAATACCCACACAAAAACGTATATCTGTGAATACGGACCATTATCTTCTAGTGTATAGACAGCTTTATATTTTTACTAGACTTACCAGCTATACCAGAGTTTTTGCTAATATTTTATACATTTGTAACCTTTTAAAATGAATGATTAAACTAAAGATTTTCTATTTTGTTCCCTTGTTTATTTTTTTTTTTTTATTCATTTTAGTTTTGTTTATTTTTGGGTATGGATCTAAGCAGTTAAAGCTTTTCATGCTGAGGACACCACACACTTTACATGTGCTTACAGTCCCTAGAAAAAGCACAATTCCAGAATGGTTTTCAGTGCCGTATCCCAGTGCTCAGTGTTACTAACATAATAGCAATATTTCTCCAGATTAACATTTAAGTGCAGCTGCTTAATCTTAAATTGCCTGTAGCAGATCTCAAGTGTGTCCAGAAATAAGAGCTATCCCTGCTGTGAATGGAGAGTCTTATACCTGGCTAAATGCAAACAAAACAGCAGGATGTTAATACAACAGAGACTTCCGTGGGAAGTAGTTCGACATCTAATATCTTCTTCAGAGAGATGGGAAGTGTGTATAGGCCTCGAGTATCCAGTCCTAGTGTTCACCAAGTTCCAACTCGCATTTTTCACACTTACTTGCAAACACCATAAACATTACAAGGATATTAAACCCCGGCTTTGTTCTCTAGAACAGAAGCTCCCACCATTAAAACTGTAACTGTTTAGCTGGGGAAAGATGGCCGCCTGCTGTAAATGCAAGTCTCTGAGAACAGACAGGGAACAGCGTGAGGGCCTGTTTACCTGGCAAATTGTCTGAGCGACTTTAATGATGGTGCGGTACTGATAAATGCTCTCTGTCACCTAAATTGTTGTTTACACCTCAGCTGACACCATAAAATTTTATGTTGTCTTTTGTATAGATGCCATGTTTTAATCCCACCTGAGCGAGGAATGTTCCGACTGCCAAATTCCACAAATGGAACACAATAAATGTGTGTGAAAATGCTGGGGGCACAATGCACACCACCTACAGCAAAGGCAGATACCAACACCCTTTATTTATGGCTAGAAACACATGTTTATTTCATGGAAGAAATGCATCCATTGTAAACAGTTCAGGTTTTAACATGGCTGATAAGCTGTATATACAGCTCCTTAGAGTGGGCTTAAATGGCTCTGAATGGAAGATACAGTGCTGTAGACTGAAACCATGTTCACATGCAATGCATCCTTTAAATTCACTAGAGACCGGCTGCTTCTATTGTAAATGACAGAGAAACCATTACAGTTATGTAATTCATGATGTACAAGAGCAGAATATCATTTTGAATCTGTTGTTGGACCAATTGCCTGTATCCAGATTTACTTAGAAATTCCGTACGGAGTCTCCGCAACAGAGGCTAACATACGGAGTTTCTGATTCACGTTACCGCACATAGAAGAGCAGGGGGACGGACGGTGAATCTGTGTCCTGGGAGCAACTTTAGCCATTCAACACTCAACTCCATGGATGCGGAATAAAGGCCCGTATGTAAGCGCCTAACCCAGCCTTTACCGTATGATTTAGATGCCTAATGTCTCCTAGCTAGCATAGGGCAGTCAGCTAGATTTATAAACGTGAGTCCAGCCCATTGTGTTTAATTTTTGTTGCCATCGCTGTACCTCTTTGGTGATCTCTGCAGCCTCCTTGGTACAAGCAGTTGTTTCACACTTTCTTCAAACGTAGGAGATGGGGAAATCCATACTTCCAGCCAATTTTCTATTGTTGTCATAGTGGGAAGCACACTGTTTGCACTCACACATATTACAGAGATATATCCCTGAATAATTGGTGTTTTCTTCATACCTTAACATGCCTAAAATACCCCGTGCCCATGTTTTTCCAATATTCAGATTTTTTAAATCTTTGCTATAGCCTCCCTAGCTATACTAGCGATCACACTGCTGATACCATCACACTGTCCATATTATTACACAGTCTATACTATCTCACTGCCTATACTATCACATTACCCATACCATCGTATTGGTCATATTATCGCACTGCCCATATTATCGCACTGCCCATACACAGTCTATACCATGTACTGCTCGTACCATCTCTCTTCCCATATTATTTTTTCCCATTCCATGACTCACACAGTGCCCATACCATCACTCAAACAGTGCACATACTATCACTCACAAAGTGCCCACCATACTATCACTCACACATTGCCCATACTATCACTCACACACTGCCCACCATTCTGTCACTCACACATTGCCCATACTATCACTCACACACTGCCCACCATTCTGTCACTCACACAGTGCCCACCATACTATCACTCACACAGTGCCCATACTATCACACACGTTGCCTATACGATCACTCACACAGTGCCCACCATACTATCATTCACATAGTGCCCATACTATCACTCACACGGTGCCCATAGTATAACACACATCGCCTATAATATCACTCACACAGTGCCCACCATACTATCATTCACATAGTGCCCATACTATGACTCACACACTGCCCACCATACTATCACTTACACTGCCCATACTATCATTTACACTGTGCCATACTATCACTCACACTGTCCTCTCTGTCCTTTAAATTACCTCCTCCTTTTCTTCAATCTTCCTTTCTCCATGTCTTTTGTATCTTCCCCGTTTCTCTTCTTTCTTCCTGTTATCTCTTCTTAATTCTGGGCATGAGATCATCAGGCCTAGCACACTGTTACCGAGGAACCAAGGCTCTGTTTAAAACTCACAGTGCCCTGGTTCTGCTGTCTGTAGTGAGGCCGTAGACCAGGTTGGACTTAAGTCCCTTTTCTGGTTGGCCAGCCGTTGGGCTGCGAAGAAGAGGCCCTAAAACTGCTGATGGTGGTGCGGCCCAGGGGGCACATGTCATCCTGCCACCCAGGTCAGCCCGTCTCTGGTAGAAGTGTCATCTATGCTCAATAACCCCATAGACTGAGTGTCCACCAAAAAAGATTTATTTGCCTTTTTGAAAAGGATGGCATTAGCGCTGATGTCTAAAACAGATGATTTCTGGTTGATTATTAGAGACCTAATACAGAATACCACAAAGAGGCATTTTCTGTTTGCTAAGATTGAAAAACAACTGCATTTCGTAAACCTACATGCACACGCACCACATTCCCAGGAATCATCTGGATCCAGAGATCCGTGCTGGGAGCGTTTCTGAAGACAGGGTGTGAAAAAATTCCGCTACGTGGAAGTGGTGAAGTATGTAAATTTTATAGTGAGAGCACTAAGTCCCCATTTTACGTCTTGTATCAAAAATCCCTTTGGAGTGGCCTGACCTTGTCTGCAAGTAAGTCTGAATACAGGTGGAATCCAGAATTGTATACAGGGTGGATCTAACGTTGGATAGAGGGGAGATCTGGTATTGGATCCCTGCTGCCTATGCATTCATGGCTACTGGGACTCTGAATCTGGTCCTAGGTCTACCGCACCTTCTTCATTAACATCCATGGACCTGATTCAGACTTAAGAAGGAGCTTGAAATTAAGGACCTGATTCACACTTAAGAATCTTCTTAAAATAAGAACTTAAAGTCACTCCTGGGCAAAACCATGTTATTTTCGGGGGGAGTCAATTAATTGTATTCTTTGCATGCAGGAATACATCTTTGAATTGCTTTCTGAAAACAGATACTGACCAGCTTTACTATTACACTGTTATTTAGACTTGGGCTGGAAAACAGCACCTCTCAACTCTAATACTGTTTGCAGCAGATGACATTTGTCTCCCCTGCAATCATCATGGTTTTGCCCAGGAGTATCTTTCCTCTCTTAGGGCCTGATTCAAAGGCTGAAAATAAGAACTTAAAGTTACACCTGGGCAAAATCATGTTAATTTCAGGGGGAGTCAAGTTGATTTTATTCTATGCATGCAGGGAGAATGCTTTGCTTTTACTTATTGCACACAGATACCTGATCAGCTTCACTTTTAAACTGCTAATTAGACTTGAGCTGGGAAACATCACCTTTTAACTATAATACTGTTGCAACAAATGAAATTTGACTCCCCTGAAATCAACATGGTTTAGCCCAATTGTAACTTTAAGTTCTTATTTTCAATCTCTGAATCAGGGCCCTATTTTCCATCTCTGAATCAGGGCCTTAATTTCAAGCTCCTTCTTAAGTCTGAATCATGCCCCATATCTCCATCTTGTACGGAAGTACTATAACAGCTGGTAATATGCACACTTTTCTGCGAATACACAGGTAATTTAATTTCCCCTTCAGTCATTTCTGATCTTAGTTCCGCTATAATGTGCAGTTCTCTCCTAATGGGGCCAACTCTATTTCCTGCAATGTTCTCTGCCTATTTGGTGCAATGTAAACATCACAGCCACTGTGCCTAGTTTGTCCTCCTTATATCATGCTATTCAACTAGAATTATCTTCTCATCCACATTGCGTGTTAATCATTGTCAGAGTAAAAAAATTTGGGGGGGTTTTCGCTCCCATTGACAGCTCATAAAGATCGTGCCTGTCCAATGACCAATAGCAAGGGAGTGCGCTGCGTTTTTTTAAAGCAGGAATATTATGGACAATAAACTCTGTGGATGGTGTACAGATCAGCTACTGTGACAAGATAATTGTGCAACTGTGTGTATTAAGAAAATAAAGGAAATCATCTGTTTGCAGACTGTTGATACATATTTAAGATTTATTAATAAATGTTACACTTTATATCTAAATACATATACTACTTTGTGTGCCTATTCCCTTAAAACACTGCTTTTTATCTTTAAGCCGGTGTTGCCGACTTTTGCCAGCTTCCCTCCGGGAGATCCCGGAGGGAAGCTAGCGATGCATACAGGGGGCAGGGCTTAATGGCACGATTTGCATTAAGCCCCACCCCCTTACAAATACCCGTTTTTAATTGAAATAGGGATCGGGACGGGGCTTGATGGCGCAAATTGCGTCACCATTTCCTTCCTGTCCCTAGCAACACTAGTATACTAGTGTTGCTAGGCAGGGGGCAGGACTTGAGGCCGTGGTTTCCACGAAACCACGGTCTCAAGTCCCTTGCAGGAGATTTGCAGGCTCTCCCGGGATACTGGGAGAACTGCACGAATTTCGTGAGTCTCCCGGACATTCCGGGAGAGTCGGAACCCTGCTTTAAACTTACAATTACTTTATTGTGTTGGAGCACCAAACTTGCCTTATTTTTTTTTTACTTTGAGAGAATTTTTCTCCTTCATTGAGTATGCGGGATGAAGCAACATCATAGAAGCATCCCCTTTAAGTGTGGTTTCTTAGACCCTGATAAAACCTGGGTTTTTTTTCTTGTTTGTTATCCAGAGTCATAGTGAAAAGCGGTGCATGAAAGGCCCTGGTGTGCTATAAGTTCTCTGTGTCTGATGTTGCCCTGTTTGCCTGCCATCTGAATAATTCCCTTGTTGAATGCAGCTGGTTCCCAAGAGCCTGTGTGACACAGAGGATAGAGCTGATCCTCAACAAATGTCCAATGGTGGTAGATTCAGCCGAAAAACCTGTTATGATTCTGCCAGATGTTTTTTAGGTCCTGACATAATGAGAGAAACTACTTTTTTTTTCAAGAAGTTATGTTGTAAAGTAAAGGGCTAGAGAATCATAATTTAAAGGGGGATGGATGAAAGGAAGGAAGGAAGAGGCTTACTGTAAAATTGCAATTACTGAGATCCATGTTTTTGCAATATTCTTTACACAGTGTCTGGGCTCAGGAGGTATTACATAATTATAATATTATGGGCTAAGTATGCTGCTTTAATGGAATAATATATACTATTGAGTCTGCTGATTGCAATTTTTGCTATTTTCCTATTATTGATTCAACTGCACCAGCTGTGGAATATGTTGACACTATCTTAGGGAATGGTAAAAAATAATGACGTCAGCTTCAAAACAAAGGGAGCTATTTATAAAAGCTGGTGTAATGGAAGAAGGTGGGAAGTTTCATAGGAGCCAATCAGATTCTCACTGTGTCTTCTCTCGTACGGGTTAGAAAATGAAATCACAGGTTGACCGTAGCATTTTCATGGAGTGATTAGATTAAAGGCTTCTTATGCATTTCCTAGGACAGGGCTGGATCAGATCACCAGAGCAGTTAGAAAAATGAACCTCAGCAATCTAAAGCTGGCCATACACTAGACGATTATCGGCCCGATTTCCCAATTATTGGGTGATCGGGCAAATAATCGCTCTAGTGTATGGTACAGATCAATTTTTGAAACGTCAAATAATCAGATTCTCGCTGTGTCTTCTCTCATACGGGTTAGAAAATGAAATCACTTAACAGGTTGACCGTAGCATTTTCATGGAGTGATTAGATTAAATGCTTCTTATGCATTTCCTAGGACAGGGCTGGACCAGATCACCAGAGGAGTTAGAAAAATGAACCTCAACAATCTTAGAAGTTCTTAGTTGTTCATGGTGCAAACCAGCCTCATATAAGGGTGTGAGACAAATATTTCATGAAGGCAAGTATAAGGGGTCTGATGATATGCGGCCGTATTCCGAGAACAGTTTTCACAGCGAGTTGCGTGCGTATTTTTAGGTACGTTTCAACTGTGCATGCATAGTAAATCATTTTACGTACTTTACGTAGACTATACGCGCGTAAGCGACTCATGGACGGACTTGTGAATCGCATTTGGGTACATACGTCAGGATATGCAACGCAAAAATACGCACGTGAAAATTTAGATAAAAATGGGCACGGGAAGGCATTTAAATGAATGTATGTGGGTGCGACTAACATGAATCGCACGCACGGAGGACATACGCACGCAACTGCTCACGGAAAGTTACAAGTGGTCTATGGAGGCGGAAGTCACCGACAGCACGGCCGAGAGAGGGGAATGTCATGGGTGTGAGGGGGTTTGGCCTGCACCGGGCTGCGTATAATTGCTTCTTTTATGGAAACAGTTCTCTGAATACGGCCCATGATTGCCATCTTTACACAGTGAGGGTGGGGCAATAATACAGAAATATACAGTGAATCACATACAGTACTGTCCCTAGGGTGTTTGAACCGAGGTCCACGCCAGCTACAGTCACAGAGCCGTGGCTGCCTGCTGCAGTATATGATTAGTGTATTACAGCTCTGCGGAAGATGCTGCTGGGGAGGAGTAGCGGATATTGGCTCCGGCTGACCCCCAGCCCTATTGCTCTATTACTCCACGAAAGCTTCAAATGCAGAGCCACAGCACACCCATGTTATACTTTAGCAGGCAGCCAAGGCTCTGTATATAAAGTAGTAGTTGCAGCTGTCAACTAAAGCTGTTTATGAACAGTGCTGTCCGTTGTTTATAAACAAGTGATCCGCTGCTGCTGGTCAGCACACATGCAGTTCAGGTGCCGTCATACTTGTGCATGCGCAGTAATCCCACCACTTGCACAGACATCTGTCCGATCTGCGTGTGACCTGGTAAGAGGGCGGGGTTTTCCATGCTGATATGGCAAAGGGGGAGGAATTAGGAATATCCGCAGTCAGATATGTGCGGTAAGCTTAGGATAGGCAGTATGACCATGGAAGTGTCCATAACTCCGCACGTCAAAGGGGAGTGACAGGGGGAGTTCCCTCTCCTCTTCCACGCATAATAGCAGACCCCCGCATGTACGGAAAGCGTGCGGGGGTCTGAATACAGTTCCTGATGTAGCAGACGGCCAGGGCTCTGTGACTGCAGATGGCAGGGGCTCTTCCCTGAGCACATGGCCCAGGCCCCAGTTTGAACATCATTAGGGCCAGTAATCAAGTTATTGTGAGGAAACTCAGCTCAAGGCAACTGATCCACCCAGTCATCTTGGTTAGCAGAGATGCGGGTTCACAAAAACTTCTTCAGTTCCTGGTTTGTTCTTTCCATGAGGCCTTTGGATTGGGGGTTATAGACGGAAGGAAATTTGAGTTTAAATTCTAGAGCTTTACAGAAGGCTCCCCAGAACCTGGAGATGAACTGAGTTCCACGGTCGGACACTATATCTGTTGGACAACTGTGAAGATTAAAAATCTCCTTGTTGAAGAATTTAGCTTGGGGTGGAGCAGTTGGTAACCTCTTGAGGGGAAATGGGCAGCTCCACTGATCCACTACAACACATACCATGGTGAATCCCTTGGAAGATCTGTAATGAAATGGGTCCATGGAGTGTCTGGATTGAGTAGTGGTTACAAGTGCTTGTAGGGTTTCTGATGAACAAGAGGTGACGAAGTCTTCCACGTCTTTGTGCAGGGTAGATCACCCGTAAAAATGAGAGATGAGCTTCTTGGTCTTCTTGACACTGGAATGGCCAGTGCAAAGGCAGGTGTGGGCTGCCAAGACTGTGGTTCTAGGATCCGGGATGGGTTTCTGGTTGCATAAGACTTCTTGGTTCTCTGAATGGAAGGATCGAGAGAGAGCATCTGTTTTTTTGTTTTTGGTTCCAAGAGAGAAGGTGAAAATTTAATTGAAACATACAATAAATAAAGAACACCGGGCTTGTGGTACATTCAAGCACTAGGCTGACTGCAGATAAAGAATATTCTTATGATCTGTGTGGACCGTAGCTGGATGGTTAGCACCCTCTAGCAAATAGCGCCATTCCTCCAATGCCCACTTGATGGATAGGAGTTCTTTTACCCTAATCCCATAGTTTCTTTTGGTGGAGGAGAATTTGCGGGAGAAGAAACCACAGCCTAACAGCTTGTCAGTGTAGTTTCGCTGGAAAAAAACGCTCCAGCTCCATAAGACGAGGCATCCACCTCCAGAAAGAATGGCTTGGAAGTGTCAGGTTGTTATAGTATGGGTTCTTTGGCAAATGCCTGTTTAAGTTGTTCAAAAGCCTGGACTGCTGGGGCCACTGCTTTCAATTTGTCTGGGTCCATCTTTAAAGCAGAACTAGAAAGGAAGTACACAAAGAAAGGCATCTGAGGTTGTTCGACCTCTTGAACATGGTTGTGATGGGTTGCCAGGTCAGGAGAGAATATGAGTATATCATCAAGATACACAACCATGTATATGTATAGTGTATCCCAGAAGACCTTATTCATAACTTCTTGGAAGACAGCGGAGACATTGCATAACCCAAAGGGCATGATGAGGTATTCAAAGTGCCCATCCCTGGTGTCTTCCTTTCATGTCCCTCTCAAATGCTAATGAGGTTATGTGCACTCCTAACCGTATCGAAGAGCTCCATGATTACAGACAGAGGGTAGCGGTTTTTGACAGTGAATGTGTTCAGGCCTCTTTAATCAATGTATGATCAGAGGTTCCCTGTTTTCTTTGTACAAAAAATGCACCAGCAAGAGAACTAGACTTCTGAATGAAACCATGTGCTAGATTCTTCTGTATGTAGGCCGACATGGCCTTAGACTCAGGGATGGAAAGTGGATATGTTCTGCCTCTAGGAGGTGTTTTTCCTGGCAGCAGATCTATGGCGAGGTCTCAGTAAATGTGCATATGGACTAAGAAGTCTGGGAACCGGGTTTTCAGGACTGGAGGGACTGTCGAGTTTTTGAGCGATTTTAGGACTAGCAGCAGCTACTGGAACAACAGACTTAGGAATGGCTAGGCACACACAGGAATTATGACAATTAGCACCCCAGGACAATGGGGTAGATCCAGAACAAAGTACGCTATCGTATTTATGCTAGCCAGAGACGTAAAAATGCTATTTTGTATATACTGCGCATGCACGCGGCAGATATTACGCCACGTAACTCTGAACATACGTACTAGCCTAGTATCAACAGCGTAACTACGAATGAAGGGGCGTGCCAACCATATGACACCCGTAATTACGCTTCAGAGGCGGGGTGAGGCATTTAAATCATACAGTATGGGCGTGGCATCAGTAGTTATGCTTTGAAAAGTTAAGGTAGTGTTTGGCAAGAGTAAAACGGGCAAAGTGCGTACGAGCGAGGGGAAGGCCTAGGGGAGTGTTCAGAAAATACGCTAGTGTAAATACGCTACGCGATGAAACGTAATGGGAACGTAGGTCTGGATCTGACCCAATATTTGTAAGGTATGCCCATAGATGGTGGAAGAATGCAGTATTAGCCAAGGTAACCTCAGGGCTACTGGACGGATTGTAAAGGGCAACACTAGGAAGGATATTGTTTCCGAATGAAGTGCCCCAACTTGAAACTGAACACAGGTTGTACAGAGCAGTAATGGGGAAAAAGACCTAGATGATCTACACTGATATAGGATATGCAGCAAGATAAAACAACTCCTAAAAGGGAGTCCTGTCCCTTTAAATTAAGATAAATGGTAAAACAAGGAATGGTGGAGTCCATTTTTTAGGTTGTATCCCTTTAAAATCCTAAATGGTGTTTTGGTCTTTCTAGACATCCAAGGACACTGATGTGTTTTAGGGAAACAAGAACTAAGACGTAGAGAGATATGGTTAAAAATAATAACTTTACTTCACAAATAAAAATCAAAGAAATGACAATTTTAAAATGTACAGTAAAACATAAAAGTGCTCATATAACATATAAAACAGGAGGCAATCATACCCGGGACACGATGGAAATGGTATAGTTAACAGTCTGCAAATGAAATTGGACATCAGTGCAATAGATAGTGAGGTGAAGCTGGACTGGACCACAGGAAGAAAAGACGCTTTGTGGAATAGTTCTGTGCTTGACGCGTTTCAGGTAAATCCCCCCCCTTTTTTTTTTGTGATTAACTTTAGGCTGTCTCTACTTCTAAAAGACACAATTCACGGCGGCGACTTTCACCGGTGAAGTTTTATCTGTTGCAAACAGTATTATACTCTGCATGCATGGAATATAATGAATGTGATTCCCCTGAAATCAACATAATTTTGCCCAGGTGTAACTTTTCCTTTGAGTGATTAGCACTTGTGTCACACAACGCTGAGGTCATGAGTTCGATTCCCGGGCTAGGCCTTATCTGTGTGGAGTTTGTATGTTCTCCCCTATGTCTTTGTGGATTTCCTCCGGGTGCTCCGGTTTCCTCCCACACTCCAAAAACATGCTGGTAGGTTAATTGACTTTTGACTAAATTAACCCTAGTGTGTGTGTGTGTATATGTCTGTGTTAGGGACCTTAGTATGTAACTCCAAAGGGGCAGGGACTGATGTAAATGTGAAATATTCTCTGTACAGCACTCTGTATTCCGTGAATAGCATTTGTGCACAGCGCTGAGGTCATGAGTTCAGTTCCCGGGCGAGGCGTTATCTGTGTGGAGTTTGTATGTTCTCCCCGTGTCTGCGCCTCCCACGCTCCGAAAACAGCGCTCTGCTATATAAAAACC
>WWET01001223.1:390266-405930 GCA_011038615.1 Limnodynastes dumerilii
TTTCCCTAATTCTAACCCTAACCCTCCCTTTCCATTACTCTAACCCTAACCCTCCCTTCTTCGCAGCCTGATCCTAACCTTCCCTTCCTCACAGCCTGACCCTCCCTTCTCCCTAGCCTGACCCTAACCCTCCCTTTTCTGTAGCCTAACCCTAAGAACCCCCTCCCCACAGCCTGACCCTAAGGAACTTTCGGGTGTCTCTATTTCTAAAAGCATCACATTGGACCAGTGACACCCAACGTTGCTTCTCTAGTATCGCTGCACTTTGCAGGGAACATTATATTGTGCTGAGAACCTGTCTTCATTTCAACCATGATAGAACTAGACATATTTTAACGTCTGTTGAGAGTAGTGTAGAATAACCGCCCAAGCTTTATATACATTGATGCAGACCTGGACTGCTAGAGTATGTGCTAAGCAGCCACCCAGGCTCTTCCAGTACTTATGATCCAAGGCAATACCCATGTCTGCCTGGTATACAAAAAAAACATCAAGCTAACTGAAAAAAAAACATGCAAAGGACTATTTATAACACATAATAGACTATTTAGAATGCAAACTGTGATTTTTCCATGTTTTTCATAAAATGATATTATTTGAGATAGGGGCTATAAAAATCCCTTAAACTGTGGCCTGTACATCACTTTAGATGGACCCTCAAAACACCGTATACAAGAAGACATTTTGGGGTTGTGAATTTTAATGTAATAAAATTTTTAATATTTTGTGTATTACTTAGAATACCTTAAACACTATATATAATTTTTTTTTTTTAAACTCAAAGTCCTTGAAATCATTATCATGGTCACCTTCTACACTTACAGTCTGAATCTGGACTTTTTGTTCTACAAATTCTTGCTTCTTTTGTCCTTCTTTGCACTATAGAAAATATAGATAAAGTTTTATCAGTGTTTCGCATTGGTTTGGATCTGAATGATCACAAATAGTGATTTAATGAGGCTGGTGATACGGAGGTTTGTTTTATTATTGACTTAACTATTTCCTGATAGATAAGACTGGTTGTGTGTAAGGTGTTGTGTTTGACTTGTGAACAATTTTAAATGATTAGCAAACAGCTTTTATGAAACATGATTTGTCCATAGGTGCTGTACTTTTTTCATATGGGAAACTGCATTGTGGCACTTCAAAGTATATACCTCATGTTTGCACTATGGCTTACCTCAGATAAGCCTTATATCTTGCATTCCATACA
Organism: Limnodynastes dumerilii; assembly: GCA_011038615.1. NCBI lineage: Eukaryota > Metazoa > Chordata > Amphibia > Anura > Limnodynastidae > Limnodynastes > Limnodynastes dumerilii. Next base: position 391,480 of record WWET01001223.1, read on the forward strand.
GTGAGTTCTGTTTTCCCTAAATATAGTTAATCTACACGTTTCTATATTACATTTTTTTTTTAAATCATGAAATTGTACCATTGTATACAGAGGGTAATTATATCAAATATATTTTTAAAAAAATATTTGTAAGTGAGTAACGCACCTACGTGTAAGAAAAATAAACAACCTATGCTATTTACAGTGTGTAGGTATTTTGTGTTTTGCTTTTGTTTTGGTAACTGCAATATCCAGGAGACTCACGAAATTTGGGTATCCCGGAAGAATCGGTAAACCTCCTGCAAATTTATTGTAATCCCTAAAGCTACTAGGGGAAGGCAAGGGCTTGATGATGTCATCAAACCCCATCCAACCCTGGAACACTTGGGATTAAAGTAGTGATTGCTAGGGGGCGGGGCTTAATGGAGTGACTTGTATAAATCACATCATGAAGCCCCACCCCCTTACCTGAATCTATTTCTTCCCTCTCTGTTCCTCCTGGAGGAAGAAATAAGAAGTAGGCAGCTCTGTGTTAGCAGCAGCTGTCGGCAGTAGAATACTGGCAGCAGGATGCCTGCTGCTGCAGAGCTAAGATAAGTATCGGTGGGCCTCACCTGGCTGTTCCTTGATGGCGGCCTTGATTGGCTGCACGCTATGCAATATCCCCAGTACCATAACAACAACCCAATCACCGGGGATGTACTATAGGGCATCCAAACGCATAGGCAGCAGAAGCCAATCTGCACATGGGAGAAAAGAAAAGAAGTTTCAGTAGGGTAAGTTTGCAAATGGGAGGGGGGGAGCCAAGGGGAGGGCTATATTTTTATCCTCCCCCCCCTTCCCGCCAACAAATGACACTCCTGTTCTCAACTATTTAAATACAGTAACAATATGGTAGCACAGCTGTTAGCATTGTTTCTTAAATCGCTGAGTTCATGTGTTTGATTGTTGACCAGGACCTTTCTCTTTTTGGATATTGTATGTAAGTAAATGTAGGTGGATATGTACTGTTGTTTATTTCTGTATATTGTACCTTTAGACTGAGTGAAAAGGTCACTGGTTCACCCAGTCTGCACTTTAGAGCTACACCCTTTTCCAATGTGTGAACTCACCTCTTCACATTAAGTATATTTAAAAAAAATTGCCTGCCTAGTCCCTTTCCCCAGAAGACATAATAACACAGGCCATTTCCCTTATTTATGATTCTCTAGCAGTTTACAATCTTTGCCAAGATCGGAACCGTCCAGCATCTTGCTTGCATAAAGGACGAGACACCAAATTAGATTTGACTACAAGTACGTTTATAATCTTCTGCTAAAATTCTCTAGTATGGAATGATCCAACTGCTGTTCTCATATAGCCGTATTGGATGAGATTCTGGGAATTTTCCACTATATTCGATTTATACTCAAATCGCTTGTTTCTCCATTGTCTGCTTAATGTTGTATAATTCCAATTTGCATCGTGCTGCAGCCGGTAATTTCTCATTCTCTTGTGTCTGGCCGGGAGTTTTTTTTTATTTTTTTGAGTAACTGAAACATAAGCAAGTTTGTAGTGAAATTGCACAGAAGTGATTTTGTTTATAAGAAATGTCTATTTTTCACACTTATTTCTAAGTGGTGAAGAAAAGATTCCTTCCATTGTCCGTGAGTTTTAGCTTGTGAATACCGCTGTTCTGAGCAGATTGTAAACACGTTTTATTTGTGAAATTGTAGCTTGCTGCAAAATTCGCTGACCTTCATATTCCTGTACGTTGTATATAGTCTGCGGAACAAAAGTTCCATATTAGACATACAGTCAGCCGAAGGCTTATATTCATCTGCCTCTATTTCGAATGGCTGATCGCCATACTTACCGATTCATGCTGCTGCAGACCCGTCGCACCGCAACAACTGGACAGGTGAGTAGCACTCTATAGGGAGTTCTAGGGTCAGGCTGCGGGAAAGGGAGACTTAGGGTGAAGCTGCAGGGAAGGGAGACTTAGAGTCAGGCAGCATGGAAGGGAGGGTAAGGGATAGGGTAATGGAAGGCTAGAGTAATAGAAGGGGAGGGTTGGGGTAAGAGTAGGGGAGGGTTAGGGTAATAGAAGGGGAGGGTTAGGGTAAGAGAAGGGGAGGGTTAGGGTAAGAGAAGGGGAAGGTTAGGGTAATAGAAGGGCAGGGTTAGTGTAAGAGAAGGGGAGGGGTAGGGTTAGAGAAGGGGAGGGTTAGGGTAATAAATGGGGAGGGTTAGTGTAAGAGAAGTTGAGGGTTAGGGTTAGAGAAGGGGAGGGTTAGGGTAAGAGAAGGGGAGGGATATTCCTGTACGTTGTATATAGTCTGCGGAACAAAAGTTCCATATTAGACATACAGTCAGCCGAAGGCTTATATTTATCTGCCCCTATTTCGAATGGCTGATCGCCATACTTACCGGTTCATGCTGCTGCAGACCCGTCGCACCGCAACAACTGGACAGGTGAGTAGCACTCAATAGGGAGTTCTAGGGTCAGGCTGCGGGAAAGGGAGACTTAGACTCAGGCAGCATGGAAGGGAGGGTAAGGGATAGGGTAATGGAAGGTTAGAGTAATAGAAGGGAAGGGTTGGGGTAAGAGAAGGGGAGGGTTAGGGTAATAGAAGGGGAGGGTTAGGGTAAGAGAAGGGGAGAGTTAAGGTAATAGAAGGGGAGGGTTAGGGTAACAGAAGGGGAAGGATAGGGTAAGGGAGTCTTAGAAGAAGGGAGTCTTAGAGTCAGGCAGCGTGGAAGGGAGGGTAAGGGATAGGGTAATGGAAGGTTAGGTAATAGAAGGGGAAGGTTAGGGTAATAGAAGGGGAGGGTTAGGGTTATGGTAAAGGGAGGGTTGGGGTAAAGATTAGGGTAAGGGTTAGGGTTGCATTCATACTCACTATTCGGCGCAGCATCTTTTTTTGTTGGTCGATTGATTTCTTCTCCTCTGGGAGGCAGAAGCAATTGATTTCCAAGCCAGTTTCGAATTGACAGCGGCGACCCACACCCCTGTATACAGCAGAATTAGAATTAATGCTGGATACTTATTCTGAATTCTGAAGACATTGGCTCGGATTTACACCCCCGGACGTATTTCACATACGTCCGTTAATTACAGAGAATAACTACTACGCGTACATAGTAACTATTTTACGTAATCTACGTATCGCTTCGTTACGTAGATTGCGTATACGTGGTTTTAAAAACAGCATATACGCAATCTTCGTAACGAAACAATTCGTAGATTATGTAAAATAGTTACTGCGCATGCGTAGTAGCTATTCTCAGTAATTAGTATGTGAAATACGTCCGGGGGTGTGAATCCGGGCCATTATTTTGTAATGCGTATTATAAGCTTCTTGAAGCATACAATACTAAAATAACATTTAGAGAGCAATAATCAGATCCAGACTTCCAAAATACGAGAGTGAGCACATGCAGGCGCAGTGTTCTTCCAGTACGAATCTGGATCTTCCTGACCCAGACTATTCTCTGAGATTCAAGGACAGTGGCAGTGAGGATCCCAATGTGGTTCCCTGCTGTATCCAGACTTCCGTGCAGGATGCATAAAATGTGTACCCTAAGGGGGGAGCTATTTATATTTTACAGTAAGAGTATGTTAAGTGAGGATAATGCCAAAGTTTTAAAGTAGGGTCCACGTGTTAAATGTCCGTACAAGTGAGGGTTGTTGCCTCGAATCACCTATCATCTAGAATCTGGTTGGTTGCTATAGGCAACATCTCTATTTTTCTGAACACGCAGCTTAGTAAATCTGGCCCTTAGTATTATAGAATTACATCCAATCCCAGGAGCCTCTCCACATCCTTAAGCTGTTATCTTACGCCTGTCCTTTTTAACATTGAAAGTAAAAAAAATATACGTCTATATATACCTTTATTTATTTTTTTAACTTGAAAATGGTTTTTAAGATCACTTAAAAAAAACAGATGATCTGACAGACAATCACCTGCTTCCTTTACATTGGTGCATGCTTCACAACTGCCTTGTCCAATTCTTCTCCTGATCCTTTCAGCAGATTAGAAAATAATGAGTTAATCCCTTTAGTGAGCGCTGTAAGAAATACCAATTAACAAATTATAAAATATAGATAAATAAATAGTAAGCAGGGTGTGCGCTAAAACCTATTAGCAATGTTCCAATTCCACACATGGAAAACAAGAAATGGAATAAAAGAGATTTAATAAACACAATAAAATAAAAACTTCCGCATATTACACGATAAAAGCCGCATCATAAAAATAGGTAAAATCATGAAATGCTAGACAGCGCTAACAGAGGTCCGTACCCGTGGCCCGGAGATGTAAAAGACAAAGCTTGAAGTGTCTTGTGAGGACGTAGTAACCCGGGACCGTCCCAAGGTGGAAAAGTACAGCGTGGAAACTTCAAGGGGAAGCCGGCAGGAAGTACGTGGAGCTCTGGTCGACGCTGGATCACCGATTGACGCGTTTCGAGGGGTCGCCTCTTTCTCAAAGTGGTGATCATATGGAGTCCAAGGTGAGTATTTATGTATGTCCGAGAGTCCTAATTGGTTGGGCCAAACTAGCACACCTACTTACTATAATCCACGGAGCCGTGAGAATCAAACAATCCGGAAAGCTAAATTTATAGCTGAGCAGATTGTTTCAGCACATACAAGTCTGAAGGGATGCAGTTGTAGGTTTGTCTGACCCTAGTTCGAAAATGATATAGCCGCCAGCTGAATGGAGGCTGTATCATTGTTCGGAACCAACTGAAAATAGAAAATTGCTATTGGAATTGGGGACCTAGTTCCCTGTTCCCAATAGCTACAGGCTGCGGCAGTTGTGATTAGGTTTCGTCCGCATGAACAGTTAGGGTTAGGCTGCAGGGCATGAAGGGTTAGGTTACATGGGAATGGACAGTTAGGGCTAGGCTGTGTGGTATGGAGAGTTAGGGCTGAAGAAGGGGATGGTTAGGTCTAGACTGCGGAAAACAGAGGGTTAGGGTTAGAAAGGAATTAAGGGTAGGGTTAGCTTAAAAAGAAGCACTTACCTTTCAGCGACTGACTCTTCGCAACTCCAGGAGTTGCATTACTGTCAACTTCTACAATTCTGCATTCAGCTACCGTATGATGGGCTTTCAAAAACAAGACCATTGTACCGGTTAGTCACATTCAGGTGTGAGGTCTGCTGTAACATTGGACAAGTGTGTTTCATGGATTGTGTGTTGTATCTCCAGACTTGCCTTGCTGTAGGATTAGTCAAACAGTCTAGTCAGAAGAGAATTGGACCGGTGTGTGCCAAGCTTTACAGTTCTCAATCCTAATACTACATTTTAAACATGGCTGAAGTTCTCTGTTATGAAAAATGTAGCGATGTGAAGGGAAATGTTTCATTCTGTCCTTCGGGCTCTTTCATTTAAGGGCTTACTCTACATGGAAGCAATACACTGCGGAAGGCCATATTGATGCATTTATGGTCTGCGGGCCTTTGATGTAGCTTGATATTTAAAACAATTAAGGAATAAAATGCATTTTACTTTAATGACCGAGACTTCGATTACTCAATGATCTATGCAGATGTAACAATTAAATGCTTTCATCTTGAGATCTCCTAGCAATCATTATAAGAATGAGCTGGTCAACTCCAAAACATCTGTTGCAGCTTGTAGCATTGGTTAGTAATAGTTCCTCTCCATTTCTATAATGCTGTAATTGAGATGACCCATTCTAAGAGCAACATGCTTTTATTTCATCCGCTCGTCATTTCACTGTTTGTAATGGCAGTGTCAGGAGGCTCCCTCTGTAACTGCTCCAGGAAATTGGTATTTAGCCTCTCCTCATACCTGAAGCACCATTAATGAAATATACACATGGTTGTGTGACAGGAACTTGCCTTCAAGGTGCTTATAACATGTTGTTGTAAGGAGAAAATAAATGCAAGGTTACAATTATACGGCGGCAGCAGAAAAGAACCGGTCCAGCACCATCTTTACTACAAATAACAGGAAGAATCTCAGCCCTACACGTTCTGTTTATTCTGCAAACGCTGCTTTCAGAATGGATTTCAGTTCTGTAAATTGTATAAAATAAGCAAATTGCTTGTGATTGAATCCATGACCCCTTGAAGGATCTTAAAGCCTCATTTGATCTTGACACTATTTTTCTGCCAATTGCCTCACGGTCTCCAGTAGCTTAAAAGAAGCAGGAATCAAAGATGGCGTCTGCCCCTGAGGTTACTCGTGCTGAAACAATTGTTGCTCGAGCACGTCCTTCTTGTTTTCTTTGGTCACGAGTTCTGTTTGAGCAGATAAAACAAGCAAAAAACTGCACCCAAAGTAAGCACTTTGACTGGAAACAGACTACAAAAATGCACTGCAAGGGCAGGGAAGGCCAACAGCTGAGGCAGTATTGACACGTCCGGACACAGATGTGAGCTGCAAGCGAATTCCCTCTCCTCTGTAATGTACTGTACATATAATCGTAGTGTACATGGGTTTAGATCAGTTCAGATAATATAGAGTCAGGAACATTTGCCAACTAGAGAAGTTACAAGAAGCAGAGATGCCACCTTGCAGGATGCTGGCAGAGAGTGCCAGGGATCCTGGGAATCACAGCTTGTACTTTGAAGCCTGATTACTCTCCATTTATTTATTTATTGTTAGGTATTCTCTGCTCCTTCCATTATTGTCTCATCATGTAGACAATCATTTTCTTATAACCTTCCTATGCCATTATACAGTGTTGTTTGTTCTTAGAATATAGGGATATAATGATAAAGAAGCAAGAAATGGAAAATTAAATGTGGATCTTAAGTTGGGTACACACCTATACAATCCTATATGAGATGCAACGGCTTTGTCACTCACCGAGCTCAGCGCCGGTCTGGAAACGGAGCACGCCGGACCAGAGGCGCACAGTCTAACCCCAGACCAGGTATTCACCAGAGCCCCAGATGATGGGGATGGATTTGGCTGCAGGAAAGGGGCAGATTGCGGCCCTCTGACCAAGCGCAGAGACAGTGAGGCGGGATCCACGGAGAGCAGGAGTAGTAGCTGCAGGAAATGCTGGGTGCAGTAGTGCAGGAAGTGGAGACACTGCAGCTGAGGCTGAATATGATGACAGGTGGAGCTGTGCTGGAACCAGGAGACACAGCAGTAGAGAGACCAGGGATGATGAAACAATAGAGCTGGACACAGAGAGAGAGAGAGAGGCAGGAACCAGCGAGAGGCAACTGGAGGCACTATGATATACTGAAACTGAGGAGTGAATCACAACCAGGAACCAGGAATCCAGTACACACAAGCGAGCTCGAGGACACGAATCAGCAGAGTAAGGCAATCTGTTGTTCTGACAGGGAAGTGATGTCAGGCAGGCCCTTAAATAGTGCAGGTGAGAGAGGAGTTTAGCAAAATCATAACAGGTTCTTACAATTTCACTGCGAGTCCCAATGAGGATGCTGATTAACGCGTGCACACTATACCAATGCACCAGCAGATCTGAGATCATCATCTCTCCTCACCATCTGCTGAAACCATTGTGCCTCTATACACACTGCACAGATATCTGCCTAAGCTACAATCAGACAGAGCGTTATACTAGAGTATACACTACACACATTTATCTGACATCGTACCTTTGGTGTTCGTGATATCTAGGAAGTTCATAGCACCAAATCACCTGATGCAACCTTGCTTATCACTACGAATCATGATTGTGGGGGCTCAATAATGGTCTGGGAACATAAGATCGACATCATAATTACATAGGTGTGTATTCAGCTTAAGATAGGAGAATCGGGAAGAGGGCAGAAAAATATATACACACCCCGTATTTCCCCATGTATAAGACACACCTTTTTTTAGACAAAAAATGGGTCTAAAAATCGGGTGCATCTTATACAGGGGATCAGGGGATGCAACATTGAACTTACCTTTGCTGTACCTCCGGTGGTGTCAGGCTCTCTCCCCAGCAGCTGTGACTCCGGCTGTCTCCCTCACGTCACACGCTGCACAAAGACATTGTGTGACATAAGGTCACCCCAACATCATTGATCCAGAGCTACATTTCCATTAAGTTTCCTAGCGTAGCGTATTTACTATGGACCAGGAAATTCTGGGTCCCGAGTCTGCCCTTACGTTGTGGAGGGGCTGCATACGGCTCGCGGGGAGGAATTTGTTTACTGTTGCATAGCATTGAAAAACTCGGATAAGCACCTCTCGCATTGCCACTGGAGACGTAAAACCCAAGTTTTTAGTTGCGATCTGAAAGAAATATTACTTACAAGGGGAAGATAATAAATATAGAGAAGTCCTGTTTTGGTAGAAGCACTATTTTCTGAAGCTGCCACTTTTCTCCTTATTGGGCTGGATCCAGACTTAAGAAGGAGCTTGAAATCAAGAGAGGAAAGTTACTCCTGGGCAAAACCATGTTGACTGTAGGGGAGTCATATTTCATGTGTTGCAAACAGTATTAGAGATGAGAGGTGATGTTTCCTATCCCAAGTGTAAATAACAGTGTGATAGTAAAGCTGGTCAGTATCTGTGTGCAGTAAGCAATTCAAAGAAATATCCCTGCATGCAAATAATACAATTAACTTGACTCCTCCTTACTAAAGCAAAGAAGAGAAACCACAGCGCTTAAATAGATTCACCAGTTTTGAATAAAGCACTCTGCGACCGAGCAAAAATAAAATAATTGCACTATTTAATAAGTAAATAAAAAATATATAGACATACTAAAGCAAACACATAAAACACAATATAAACAATATCAGCTGTGCACAGTCTGGAAAGTGATAAATAAATAAAATTAGGATTGAGTAACCAATAGATAGCTGGGCATAAAACTCCTCAGTGTTCAGTATTAGAGGATATAATGGAGACAGAGTCTCTGTAAAGGACTGTACTCATCAACCGTAAGATGAAATAGGATCCTGATAGAAAGGAGGACGGAATAACATCCGATGTTAATGAGAAATGGGGAGTAAATCCCCTCCTGTGGATAATACCGAACCTCCAACTTGGGGATGAACCACGATGTCTTGCGGTTAAATGCTGTGTTATCGTCTCCTATGTTAAAGTGCAGTGTGCCATCGCATTGCAGCGTGCCCGCAAGTTGAATGTGGCTTCGAAGATGGTAATACTCACAATCATTTGAACGCTCTTGTAAATTGTGTCTAAACAGAAAAACTCTCCTTACTAACCGGCCCTTAATTCCCTATGAAAACTCTTAGCCCACTCAAGGCTTATCCCTGATGAGGTGAGCATTTCCACATCTCAGCCCACTCAGGACCGTGTTGCACGTCTGAATGTTAAACATTTTCACCCGTACACAGAATGTGGAAAATTATCTTTTCTTCCCATGTGGTTTGCTCGATTCATCCCAGCTGTGTTTGGATAATGTGCATTTCTCAGACTTGATGAAGAGAGTCAGCACAAAATATGTTTGAGCCTGATTACCGGTTCTGTTTTGCTTCTCAATACGTTCCACAGCAAACATTTTCTGATTATGCCATGCGCCATTTTGGTATTTTTTTTGTTCCACTTTGAGTTGCATTTTCTGTAAGGAACGTCCCTTTAAAAATGTATTTGTCCTTGAAATTGTGCCTGCACGGTAGAGGCAGCCATTTTGTGGGTTCGTCTAAAATAAAAAATATTAAAAGATCCAGACTTCCTACAAGGGGACCGTTTTCCGATCACTTGGATCCGAAAACGCATCATTTTGGAAAGTGGCGCATAGGCGGACACCACTTTTCCTGGGCAGGTCTAAATCGGACAGGAAGCGTTTCTGCTCTGTTGGGAGAGGGGATTATGCAAATAGTATTGTACGTGGCAGAGGCCTGGAACCGGTCCAAAATGACTCATATAGTGGTAAATCCTGACCTACGGGCTAGTTACGATAGATCGCGTAGCGTGTTTACGCTAGTGTAATTTCTGTGCACTCCCATAGGCTCTCCACTTGCTCGTACTTTTCATAGCGTGTATTGACGTATATAATGGATTTACATACGTGACGGCCTAAACCCGGCCCATACTGTCCAATTTAATTGCCTACCTCTGCCTCCGGGTGTTGTATTGATGCCCGCCCCTTCGTTCGTAATTACGCTGATGGTACATACGTTCCATGCGCCGTAAATACAAACAGCCGGTATGACGTCATCAGCTAGCGTAAATATGCTAGTGTACTTAGCTCAGGATCTGGCCCATATGCATTAATTGCATACCAAAATATCAGATGTCAGTACAAGATATATTCTTTTTCACAGGTCATCTATACACCATGCATGTGGACTACTATTAGTATTATTATTATTAGCTTTACAATGTTACAATCTTTATAACAATACTGGGGAATAACAGACAGACTGGGTGGGTAAGAGGGCCCTGCTCACAGGCTTACACTCTATAGGACAATGGGTTTGATACATAAGGGCAAGTGCTATATATCACACAATGGACCAGCCAGGGTGTATGACAAAAGTGCTCAATGCTCTGTATGCTCCAGTCACACAGCAGTGTTAGTAGCAGAGATGAGGGAATTGTAGAACAGAGAGCGTGCGGGTTTGTGTTCGTAATGTGTTAAATTGTAGAAGTGGTTGATAATATGGTATTTAATGCTTAGGGTGGTTGTGGAATTTGATAAGCTTGTCTGAAGAGATGAGTTTTATGACTATGACTATAGAGTGAATCCAGACTGGATCTAGCGGGGAACTGATGTCTGGATCTGTATAGGGCCGTTCGCAATGGGGACCCACACTTGTTTTTCTGGTATCGCGCATGTGCACGCTAGATGTTTTGCGCTACAAATCTCCTAGCGTGCAGAACTTAGTCCAACGATGACCGTCACTCCTTAATCCCCATGTCCTTTGCCCAGGTGTAACTTTCCTCTCTTATTTCCAAACCATTTATTTATTTAAAAAACTAAATAAAAAGAAACAAATACTAAGTCTTTATTCTAGATAAAAGGTTGCAATGCTCGGCACTGTGTTACCATTTTGTTGTAGCCGTTACTATTTTTTCTCCCTTATGTTTTCTTAGCATTACAGCTAATGATTTGTCACTGCAATCAGGAGGGCTAAAACGTTGTGGTTTTCCCCCTTGTAATATTAAACCTATCACCTCTATGGAAGGAAGGTGTTTTCCCGCCTGTCTCCAGCCTACAACAAACATGTTAGCTGTCACTTGCTCCCGGAGATTATTTATGTTTAACACAGCAGTGGGAGCCTGCACAGCGTCATTCTCCTCTTATGTTTGAATAGCCATTCACAACTATCCTTTGCCATCTTGACAAATGAAGCTGGTTTCCTATGTCATTCATGGATTAAGAGTCTTTTAGCAAGTGGTACTGTATGTTTGCTGCTGTATGTTACTTGTTACAAGCGGCACTCTGCTTATCTCTGCATTGTGGTTCAGTCTGATCATTTCTCTGCGTGAGCGTGTGCATAACATATTATACTTGGAATATTATATCAATGAAAGTAACTGTCGTTAAACAAGATTTTTTTTTTATTAATAATGTGTCTGGGATTTTCAGAATGGGCTAATTATGGGCCGTATTCAGAGAACCGCATTATCGGCGACTTACGTGCGTATTTTTAAGCACGGTTAAACTGCGCATGCGTAGTAACTTTTTATATGCAGTCAATGTAGACTATACGTGCGGAAGTGCTAAGCGGACGGACTTGGGAATTGGACGTAGGAAATTCCGCACGGAAATATACGCACTGAGGAATTTACATAGAAATGGGCGGGGGGAGGCATTGAAATGAATTGAAGTGGGCGCGATTACAAAGATACACGCGGACGGAGGACACAAACGCTCCTAAATGGCAGCGGAGAGTGGGCTAGTCTATGGAGGAGGAAGTCTCCAAGAGGACGTATTAGCAAGGGGAGTGACTGGGGTTTTGGTGGGTGTAACTTGCTGTGTCCGTGCATATATTTGCGCTCCGATTGCAGCACGAAAGTCTGGATACGGCCCTATAAATGGTCACATTTTTTTTACCAGTTCAAAGTGACGGTATATTTTATTGAATGTTGTGATTTTATGCAGCTTTAAAGTATTTAGACATGATTTTATAGCTAACTTTTTAGACATAACACATTGGTCCAGATCCTGAGCTACGTACGCTAGCCGCTGTCGTAAAATCCCCAACTTGTATGTACTGAGCATGCGGGCGGCAGATGTTACGCAGCGTGACACTGATCGTACGTAGCTTCAGCGTAAATACGAACCAAAGGAGGTGTCATCCATATGACACCCGAAAAATACACTTTGTAGACGGAGGCATTTCAATCGTACAGTAGGGGACGGGTTACGCCGTTACGTACGTCAATCCATTACATCCGCCCGTACTTACGCTTGAACGAGGTAAGGTAGGGATTGGTAAGCGTAAATCAAGTAAATTACGTGCCAGCGTGGGGAGTGTCTAGGGGAGTGCATAGTACTTACAATAGCGTAAATACGCTGCGCCAAGGAACGTAAAAGAACTTAGGTCTGGATCTATCCCATTGCATGCACGGAACTCTGTAAGTCCACATGCAAGGGGGGAGTGAACTCTCTTGTCACTACCCTCTCTCATGCAGACACATTGCATCCATAAGCCAGCCTTTAGCTTTATGTATATATGCCTACCGCACCCCCCCCCCCCCCCCCCCCCGATTTAGCCTGGCTTTAACCCTAGCGTAACATCTGAAGGGCACATGTGCCCTCCAGTGAAGTCAGGTCACTTATGCACCTTGCATGTGTAAGTGACCTAACGTTACTAGGTCTGAATCTGGTCTAATGGTATTATGTGGACACACTGACTACTAAATGGTGATGTGTACCTGTCCACCTCTTCTATGGACAATTCAACTGGACATTATTTCAATGCACAGATTGATTGCTTGATCACATAACTGTGGAGACACACAGAGACAGAGAAACACACACACACTCACACACACAGTAATATACTTATATACCCCATGCAGGGATTAGGCATGCTGACGTCTGGTAACCATCATTCAGCCTGTTTTTCTTGCGTATAGAACTCAGTTCCTTACGGAAGGGGAATTGTTGCAGAACATCTATGGGTCCAATGTTATTACAAAAAATCTCTTACCAGTTTAATGTATCTAAGAGTGAAAATTCTATGGCCTATTACAATAGATTTAGACATGGGGGTAGATCCAGAACTACGTTTCATTGCGTAGCGTATTTACGCGTGCGTACCTTCTATACACTCCCCTTGGCACACCCCTTGAATGTATGTATTTTGTCAAGATCCGCTTTCCAAACCCTACCTTAACTTTTGGCAACGTAACCGCAGTGATCCGCACACGTACGTATGAGCAACACGTATTTACGCAGCTAAGCACGCCCATAATGTACACTTTATATACAAACCCCCGCCTACTTAACGTATTTCAGACGTATTTTGGACAGAAGTATTTACGTGACACATACGCGAATGGCCCATACGTTCACAATTACGCTACATTACTGTGTATGCGCAGTACTTACCAAAAAGCGATTTTACATCTCCGCCACGCGTAAATTCGCTCACAAGCGTTGTTCTGGATCTGGCCCATGATTCTTAAATGGTGATTTAGGAACGGTGTGTAAATAGGAGAATAAGGAGGGGGAATAGCTGGGATGGGAGGTCAGTGTGAGATATGCTTACATATAGGAGGGGAAAGAACAGACACAGACAGAAACAAATGGGAGGCAAAGACTAATACCAAAATGTTGGTCCCTGTACAAATTTCAAACAGAGGCATTCAGGTTGAAAACAGGGGGAGAGCTGCAGACAAATAATGGGGGGCAGATAATGGGGCTCCCCCTAAAGCTGGGTACACAATTATTCAATTCCCGTTCAATGCAACCTCCGACTGACCAGTTGTTTAACCATTGGATGATTGCTCATTACATCCAATCCTGGTCAATGGATCAGGGCAAATGGTTTATAAACCTGCTTAAAAAGACTCGGGAGATCCAATCGTCAATAAACTGATCAAGTTATAAGTGTGTGCACTTTGGGCAATCCTTCTGCCGGTCCTTACCTCATGCAGCACCGTGGCGAACAATGGAAGAGTGTGTATGATTAGGCGGTCATTTCAGCAGGTGGAGGTCGCTGTAAAATTGGACAAGTGTGTATCATGGCTTAGGCGCTGTGTGTGTATAGTCTGGTCTGGAGTTTGAGCTGAAGAGGATTGAGCAAGTGTCTACCTGGTTAAAGGGGGTAACAATGTATCATACAAAGGGAAGTGCAGAAACATGGGCTATCCGAGGGAGGACTAAGGTACATACAGACAGGGTGAAACCACTGGAGAGCTGATGGTTGATATCAGTGTCACAATAGGGTACACAGACGTATGCACACACAAGCACACACAGGTACATTTAAAATAGCCTTATGCAGTGCACATTCAAGGGCAAAAGAGGAAACAGCTGTGGTGATGTCTCATACAAGGCAAGTAGCTGGAAACTGTACACCTGATATGGAGGGGGGGGGGGGGGGGAGTATGCAC
>WWET01001224.1:25391-40654 GCA_011038615.1 Limnodynastes dumerilii
CAAACGTAATTACCAAACCTTATTGCTAGATCCGTTTCTAAAGTCTATTTTACCATCCAAACCTCATGTTACCTTCGAGAAGGCTAAAAACCTTAATGATCATCTGACCCCATCCTTTTTGAAATCTAACAAAACAGACAATACTCACAATAATTTTTTCAACTTGAAAGGTTGTTACAAGTGCGGAAAGACCAGATGTCTAACCTGTTCACATATCCTGAACAAAACTAATCAATTCTGTTCATCCGTAACGAAACAATGTTTTCCAATAAGATCCTTTATTAATAGTGAATCGCAATATGTTGAATATGTTAAGCTGTCCCTGTCAGCTTCAATATGTAATTTGCACAATTAGAAACCTAAAATTACGTTTCCTTGAACATCGCAGGAACGTTCTAAATAAAAATCTTAAACATAGTGTTTCCAGACATTTTTTTTATTTTCACTCCAGCGATCCTACAGGTTTGAGGCTGACAGGGATCGAACATATAGAAAAAACTAAAAGAGGAGGCGACAGGTACAAAAACTTGTGTCTAAGGGAGTCCTTTTGGATTCACAAGTTAGGTACGCTGCATCCTGAGGGTTTAAACGAATTAATAGACTTAGATTTATAGTTATATATTGTCATATGTGTTTGTCTCTGTGTCACCGCTATTGTATGACTCAGTCTAGTAATCAAAATTTGTATAATTTGTTTCTTGGAAATATATAGAACCATGGGTCACTCCTCGAGTGCAATCTGCTACCCATGTAATCGTATGGCCCAGAGGTTTTTAGATTTATTGTTTTGATGAAGGTTTAACAATATTACAAATGTTCTGGGTATAATTATTATTTTTGTCTTAAATGTCCATTGTATCTTTATTGAATTAATAGTTTGTAGTGTATATGAGTTTTATTATTTTTCATTTCATTTTATTTTATTTCATCCTAATTTATTAATTGCCTTTATCGAGTATCAACACATTTCTCAATAATATATTCTGCTCTTTTAATTTACATTCCTATGTACACATGATGTGATTACATAATATGATGTGCCTTAGGGAAGGTTTTTTTTTAGTTTTTTAAACTATTAATGAATTGAATGCGCTTGAACCTCAAGGGTTAATGCACACCTGAATTACTAATGAATACAAATAAATAAGGAGGGTTCTCTGTGGAGACCTCACCTTTCTGATGAAATCATTACGTGTGAAGAGTTTCATACCACAACGTATGCTTTCTATGCTCGTATGACCTTTTCCACTGAGGACTTTGCCCATCAATTGATCATGTGTACATACAGAGAACATCCTTGATCCTATACAGGGCAAGTACTAAGGGACAACTAACGTATCCGTTTACAACAGACCTCCTAGTGCAAGCTCAAGCTAACAATCTGCCGAGGTTTGGCTGATAACCACAGCTGCTCAACTACACAGGAGACGCAAGTCCGAGGACATTACCCTGCAACTTATATGGAGCTCACAGACTAACTCCATCTGCAGTTAAACCCACAATAAGAACATTCGTCCCCACTATTAGAAGCTTGCTGGCTCTATTCGGGAACCGTGAGTACCTGCCTAAGGAGGGTGAGCCATATCCCTGATCAATTACACACGTTTACCATTTATAGTGAACTTTTATCTGAGCAATTCTACTAATATCAGTGGTCATATGAGCGGCTGTTTAAGACAGTCATAGATTGTAAGCTGCGGTGTCAGCTTTTTTTGTTGCTATGACCACTAGCTACTATTTGGGATAAATATATCTACGGAGATTTAAAAATTGTATTTCCGGATCCCAGCCTTGTTGCTAGTGTGCACACCAGCCTGAATTGTATCCCAAAGACATTACCTTTTTGCACAGCTCTGGAGCAATTACACCCAATTGGTGTCATTTTCAGCCATATTGCAATATATACACAAGCATTCTGTGTGGTTTTTTTTTATCAATTCATATGCAAATTCATTGTTTAATAAATTGTAATTTTATATGAAAAGGTATGTTTTTGATTTGATCCTTAGCGCATTCTTTATTTTATACATGTGTGTGATTACTTTGTTCTGATTTTTTATTTCTTGAATTCTTTTCACCTTGTTTATGGTTATCTTTCTGAGTCTTTGTAGTTGATTTTTTATCTTCTTTTTTATTATTTGTGTTGGATTTTTTATTACTATTATCAATCTCTCTTTGACTAACATTGAGATCAGTGGTGATGATCTTTTCTGTAATCAGATTGTTTAGATCTTCTTCGTTATTAAAGGTTGAAACTTTTAATTTTAACAACCAACAGGGCCCCAAGTTTGCCCCAAGTTATGCCAACCTTTTTATGGGCCGATGGGAAGATTTATGTGTTTAGCAAGGTCATGACTTTGGGGCGAACTTGGTGTCATGGTGGCGGTACATTGATGATGAACTTTTTATTTGGAGAGGATCAGAGGCCGATTTAAAAACTTTTTGTGACTTGTTAAATTTTAATACCCTTAATATTGTTTTATCTTTTGATATAAGTAAAACCAATGTTCATTTTTTAGACTTATCTATATATCCCAAATATGGCAAATTGCACACCTGTATTTTTAGGAAATCCACAGATGTTAATTCCTATATACCTACAGAAAGTGCACACCACACTAACTGGCTTAAAAGTATTCCCAAGGGACAACTGAAAAGGGTTAGAAGGCACTGCTCAGAAGATAACATCTATAAAGAACAGGCCCAAATGATGGTGGAACAGTTCATAGAAAAAGGGTACAAAAGGGACGATATGTTAGCATTAGTAGCACAAACAGGGAATGTACCACAGAAAGATCTCCAGGATTAGAATAAAAATAAAAGACAAGATAAAAGGTATGAAATGGCGTTTATTACGCAGTACAATAATCAACATAGACAAATGGAACATATTTTTTTTTTTAAATTGGAAAATTCTTTTACAAGATCCTGTCCTGAGTTCTTTTTTATTCATATAAAAGCCCCCAATTTAAAAAACAAGCTAGTAAAAAGTGTTACTTTTAATAATGATAATAAAAATGTTAAGATTCTTACAAAAGGTTTTCACCGGTGTGGACTTTGCAAGATGTGTAAAACTGTAAAGGGTGATAGCAAAGTTGAAAGTTTTAATGTTCATAACAAAGAATATAGTATCACCAACTTTGTGACATGTCACACAAAAAATGTATTTTAGATTTATAAGCTTTATTTATTAAAGTGTAAATGCGGTAAAAAAATGACGGAAAAACTACTAGACCTCTAAAAGTTAGGATGTGTGAACACCTCTATAACATTTCAAAAGGGAAGAAAGACCATTCAGTTTCTAACCATTTTGGAGAAACTCACCAATGGTCGTCAGGAGGCCTCAAACGGTTCCTGGGGATCCAAAACATCAAACCACATTGGAGAAAAAATTATTTAAATATTAGATTGGCCCAGGCAGAGATGAGATGGATTTTCCTTTTGAAGTCACTCACCCCCCTGGGCCTAAACATTGATTTTGAGTTAAAATGTTTTTTTATAACTGTCTTCCCTATGTTTTAACTATGGTTCGTTTATTTGATTTAAGTTGTCTGTTTGCCTCAGATGACTGTCTGTTCCTGCCATGGGTTCCTAAAGGGGAGAGAATTCAAGTACCTACGGTCATACTATCCTGTCTGCGCCCAATCTCGTCTGATCTTGGAAGCTAAGCAGAGATAGGCCTGGTCAGTACATGGGAGAGGGACCCCCAGGGAATACCAGGTACTGTAGATCACTCTCTCATAAATGTAGAATCTATTGGGTAGAAATGGATTGACATAGAGGTAAGTAGATGATATTTCATATTATGATTATATGTTATTATTATTTTATATTAATATTCAATTCTTTAGGGTTAATATATGTCCATTACGGAATAATTGCCCCTATATAATTTATGAACTGATTTACCTTGTGAATAATTTTATATTAACATATCTTATTTTTATTATGAAATTTTTGTACTAGAATTTTAATCCAATATACCTTTTAGGGTCATTATATATCCATTCTTGAATAGTTGCCTTTATCCATTTCCTGAATTTTGATCATGTTACCTTGATTAGATCCCCATTATTTACTATTTAATTATTACCTTGTTATTATCTTGGGTCCTTATCTAAATGAGAAATATTTTTGTAGAGAATGTTTTATGCAATAATATATGTTTATTGTACTTTTTATGATTTTTTATGCATGTTTATTGTATTTCTTGTTATTTCACATGTTCTTATACACCACCTCTCACGGTTATATTGTAATATACAATCTTTTTCACTTTCTATTAATTATTTGACCTCCAAGAAATGCCTTGAGTAGGGTTTATTATGTTTAATTATGAAGGCAATGTCACTTTAATAAATCACCCAGTCACTTTAATTAAAAGCCAAATTTTACTGTCACTTATAAGGTATAAACCCACTACAGTGGTTTTTGTACCTTATTAATATGTAACTTAAGATAAATATTCACCCACTTTATCATGCACTGTCACTTTAATAATTCTCTGTTACGGAAACACTTTTTTATTTCATTTCCATTAAATTGTCAAAAATATTTTTTTGATTTTATTTGTTTCAGGAAATATGTCTTTTAATGTTGGAACAATCAGTAAGAAACAAACTATGAGATATAATAAGAGAAATCAAAACGTATATTTGAACTTTGACCTTTTAAACTCCGGAAAATGCTTTAAATAGCTGTTTGGTGTACACACCCCCTATGCCTTGAAAAATAATTAATTGTAATTCGAAACGCATCGGCAGGGGTTCTTTTGTGCAGCTATCCAGCCTCTCATGCCTCTCCAATGCATCCCTGCTATTTCCCAGGAGCCTACCATCTCTAGCAGGTCGAATTTGCAATTGAGTGTTTATAACATGAGGTACGTGCCGCTGGCTTACTGCTGGTTTTAAATTGTTTCAGTCTTTTGTTGTTTTTCATTTATACTTTACCCCTGTGATCACATGTGTTTTATTTACTTGATTAATAAATTATTGTTATATTTTGGAACATACTGATCCCCGTAATATTTTTTATCTTCTACCTCTTCGTGGGGAACACATTGGCACTCCCTTACCCAAGAGGGAAAGCATCTGTTTACTATTAGAAGGACCGACCAGGGAAGAATACTGTTAATAGAACTTTGTTCAACACGGGGACCTCATGTATAACGGCTGATGCACGGCTGAATCGATGTGTTCCACTGAGAGATATCTTCCAGCGAATCTTTGAAGTTCTGACATCACTCTTTTGGACCCCAAGTGACCTTTATTAATTAATTTATTTTAAATTAAGAAAGAACTGTTATCCCATTTATATCTCTCCCATTGATATCACAGTTCTGTATATCGGCATCTTCGCTGTTTTGAACTATTACAGAGCTACAGCGCCATCTACTGACTCTAAATTATTTTTATTTTTTATACATTTCTATTTATTTATTTATCTATCTGTTTAGGGCCCAAAGCATATATTTGCACCTGGGCCTATGACTCACTAGTCCCGCCTCTGCATAACAGGTTACATATGACACAATTTACAGATAACGACATTTCCTTAAGTCTATGGGCTTTTAAATTAGAGAGTTCCTGTACCTTAGGATGAAAGCTAATGCCCCCCCCCCCTTTGTGTTCTAAAGCCAAGGTGTGAAGCCTGAAAGAGCCTCATTACCATAGGTAATTACCAAAGAAATTGTCCTAGCATTCATACAATACACTAGATCCCTTTCCAAAAATACAGTGATGCACTGCGTAACCAACATGAAATATACCAATTCATAAATTATATGGCCTGGTCTGGCCATGTATGACGTGGTCCGTCCACATTTATATTATCATTTGCACCGTTAGTTTTGTTTTCCCCCCACACCCCAAATTGTTTACATGTTGTTTGTTTTTATGTATTTTTTACTGTTTGCATGTTTGTGGTTTATGTTTCTTGCACATAAACATCACAACACAACACAACACTAAAAATATATGTAATACTCCTTCAGAACATTAAGTTCAAATAAGATAATCATAGCTTTGTTTAATCAAAAATATTAATGAACATATTTATTGCCTTTAGCAAAATTGACCTGGCAAACATTGCTGGACAGAAATCGTCCAGATGTCTGCCATTTAAAAAATACAAAACGCTGTATTCACTAAAGGCGATTTGTCTAAATCACCTTTAGATCGTCGGCAAATCGTTGAAAAATAAATCGCCTTGTATGTGGGGCGCTTTTAATGAAAGCGTCCCACACCGTACTTGAAAAACACTATATAACACAACATATTTGACATGTGTTACACAATATATTTGACATGTGTTATTCTCTTTCCAAAATGCAAGCGCAGCATTTCTGGAATGCTTAGCATGGTTGCGCTGATAGAACTACAAGGCTCAGCATTGCTGAGCCTTGTAGTTATATCATCATCAGCATGTTAAGCCTTCTAAGCATGCTGCGCTGTCTCCAGTGCGGGGAAATAAAAACAGTGTTAAAAAAACATAACCAAATACATTATCATACATGTGTGCCTAAAATAAAAATAAACACTAGAGCACTCACGAGAGTTCCCTAATGTAAATGACATCATATTTTCTATAAAAGGCTGCCCTCTATTGTCCGAATGGTCATTACTAGCAGCGACCATGAAGAGGAAGGCAAAGTCAAAGTTAGAGAAAATAAGAAGAAGAATAATGTACAAATAAGAGAACAGGTAAAGATTTTTAATTTAAGCAAGTACATTCTTACAGAAGGAAAAGAAAAAGTTTTGGGAAAAGGATTAAAATTTGCCCCTATGGAGAGAGGGGATAAATTTGATGTTTTCTTAGGCCTTCAAAAATTAATTAGGGGTTTGACCCTTAAGAAGTTTTTTAAAAAGGAAAATAAAATTACCATCATTGAAGAAAGTGAAAAGAAGTTCAAGAAGAAATCCAAGTTCTTCCCCCAACACCTGAAGGGACACTGGATAAGTTACTTTGTGGAGTTGGTGAAGAAGGACTTGGACAAACTAGATTTGAATAAAAATAAGAAGAACAATTTAAGTAAGGAAGAAAGGGAATCCTTGAAAATGCTTAAACAAAATGAAGGGATTCTTATTAAAGCATCCGACAAGGGGGGGAGGGGGAGTATAGTCGATAAGGATAAGTATGAAAGTGAATGCTATAGACAATTAAATGACCAGAAAACTTACAGGAATCTGAAAGGAGACCCCAGTGGAAGGATATTGAATAACCTGAAGGAATGGGTGGACACACTGTATACAGAAGAGATTATTTCAGATAAGGAGAGGGATTATTTGATCAATGAAAGCCCAGACACTCCAGTTTTCTATAAGCTGCCCAAAGTGCACAAGTCACTAATAGATCCCCCAGGGAGGCCAATTGTGGCGGGAGTAAATTCCATAACCGCGAATCTATCAGAGATGATAGATGCGTTACTTCAACCTTTGATAAATAACATAAAGGCTTACCTGAAAGATACAGGGGATCTATTCAGGACTCTGGAGCCTTATGCAGAGGGATTGACCTTTGTAGTGACAGCGGACGTAAGTTTGCTGTACACTATTATAGACCATAGTTTCGGCATTCAGGCAGTAGAATGGGCACTGTTAAAAAGTGACCTGGAGCCGGGAAAAAAGAAGTTGGTTACGGAAGGGATCAAATTTATCCTAAGTAACAATTTCTTTTGGTTTAATGGGGAGTTCTTCCTGCAAGAGACTGGCACGGCAATGGGGACAAAATTCGCACCCTGCTACGCCAATATATTTATGGTATGGTGGGAGGAGCATATGATTGATAACTATCATCTAGCACAGAGACACCTGAAATTGTGTAAAAGATACATTGACGATGTTCTTATGATCTGGAATGACTCTAAAGAAGATTTGGAAGAATTCTGTAAATACCTGAACTCCAATGACCGAAATGTTAAGTTAGGTTTTAAAATTAGTGATGTTGAGGTTGAGTTCCTAGATCTGGTGATCACTAAAGAGGGAGATGGCCTTAAAACAAGGAACTTTAGGAAACCCACTGATGCCAATGCTTTCATACCCCGAGAAAGTAGCCACCACCCCAATTGGCTCAAAATTCCACAAAAAAAGAATTTTTGAGGTACAAGGAGAAGAATTGAAAAATAGATTTAAAAAGAAAGGGTATGATTCTATAAATATTGAAGAAGCTTGGAAAAAAGCAAAAAAAACAAAGAAGAACTCAATTATTGAAGGAAAAGAGTAAGAGAAATAAGAAGAAATAAGAAGAAAAAACAGGATGTGGCAATAGTTACACAATTCAATAAAAACTTAAGAGAAATAGAAAAAATATTTAAAAAATATTGGGGACTATTGAAGAATGATAGAGAATTGGAAGGTGTGATGGGGGACAGACTAAAATTCATTTATAAAAGGGCCAAAAATATTAAGAACACGGAGGTAAGGAATGTTACATCAAAATCTAACCATCTGATCACAGTGAAAAATAAAGGGTTTTACCGTTGTGGTAATTTTATGGTTTGTAGAAGTGTAAAAATGAATACAACAAAAATTACCTCATATACAAACCCAAAGACAGGAAAAGAACACGAAATTATATTATGGAATACATGTGTTCAAAAATATATATTGGTAGACCCACAAGAAAGTTAAAAGAAAGATGGCGGGAGCATCTAAATAATATTAAAAAAGGAGATTACTCTTACCCCCTATCTGAACATTTCAAAGAGAAACATGAATGCAATAGTAATGCCATAAAAAGCCTGATAGGGATTAGGAAAGTGGAGGGGAATTGGAGAAACAATAAAAAACAGGAGTGTCAAAACAGAAAATATAAAAATACGCAAGCGAATATTCGCTAATTAATCACTGCATAGTGAGTGAACAAAAGGACCGCAAAGGTCGCGACGCTCGTCCACACTTTCGCGGTCTTTGTTACATTCAAATAAAACATTGATATTAATCCCAAAAGGACTCAAAAGGACAATGTAACTTCCTAGCAAGTGAGTGCTAATTTGTACTGCCAGCACATTGGTCGCGCTGCGATGATTATTGTTAGAGGCTGTACCTTGTTATTAACCTGTTCTGTTGAGTAAACACGCTGTTGTAAGTTTGAACGAATCTTCGTATTGGTGCTATTTTTCGCATTTTAGCGGGTAATTGCGTACTGATTCACGAGGGTACTTTTTGGGGTACGCAGTATTAACAGGAGGATCTGGCAAAGATCTTACTTGCATGGCTTAAGACGGCTTAACATGCTGATGCTGATATAACTACAAGGTTCAGCAATGCTGAGCCTTGTAGTTCTATCAACGCAGCCATGCTAACCATTTCAGACATACTGCGCTTCTGTTTTATTTATTTTTTTTAAACATAAAGCACAGCGATTTAGCCCTTGAAAAATTTATTAAACTCAACGAGGATTTTAAATCATGGTTAAAAATCGACGGTTAGTAAATACTACGATTTTTGCAAAAAAATTCCAGTAAAATCTCCACAAGATAGATCGATTTCAAATCGCCCTTCTAAAATCGACCTTTGTAAACATACCCCTATGAGTCTAATATGGAATACAAAGATTTAAGGAACACCTAAAAGTCATTAATTGGGGTCCCAGCCAAATACCGACCTTAAATCCTAAATTCTATAAACTTAGTAAGTAGTCTCTGGGTCATATGGAATCCATCACCTATTTTCCTAATAAGAATCTCATTTTGTACCAGGATATAGTACGAAAACATTCATAGACTTGTGTCTGAATTTGAGATGGTGGCATGTTCATATATCCGAACCATAATTTAAATAATTTTTAAACTGATTGTTCCCTAGTCAGAGTTGCCTCCAACCACTCTATTCTGAAATAATGGAATAATTAAATGTGGGACATATTAAGGGTAGGTGGTTCTGAGCTTATCCAGTTTTGTAAGATACTTTCAGCTGTTGCAAAAAAAGTGTATTATCAACATTTCTTTGTACTGATCATTTAACTGAATTTCAGGATCTAGATGTCCCACTCCTTAGCAGCCACAACAGTATCAATTTAAAGAGTAAGTATAAAGGATTGAACCTGATTCCAAAATCATCTTATATGGGAGCATTCCCATAAACAGTGCATCAGTGTTGTTCTGCGTACCACACTTGGCACAAACATGGGTGTTTGAAATTCCCATTTCAAATATGTCATTAGAAGATATATAACTCTGATGGTATATACATAATATCAATTCTCTGTATGTACATGGCTTCAATATCTTAAATGAACTCGATATGGAATGTAAAAGATGTTCGACCATAAGATTAGTAAATATCGAAGACCAAAAGGATAGCTCTCCTTGAATTCGGTTATAATCTAGTGTATCTCAAAGATAATGATAGTTCGGAGAAATTGTATCTCTGCCTAGCTGTGGTTGTGCCAGCATATCATCAAATTCACTATACCAATCTTCCTCCCCAAAGGAGCAGGTAACTTCATGTGCACAGTGTACTCGTTGAAGTAAAGGTTTGAGAGGCAGGAATAAAAAAAATTTCTTGTAGTTGAGCAAGATATTTTTTTGTCTAGGTATTACAAAATATTTAATACATATGAGTTTTTTTAGTTGTCTAACCCTAAAAGGGTATGTCACCTCCCCATTCAGAAAATTAGGATTATTGATAAAGGGTAATAAAAAAAAAAAGAGTGATGGTATTGCTTTCCATGTGGTCCAGGCTGACATGAGTGTTACAGAGACGGACGCCGAAACCAGGGCGCGGAGTCTAACTAGGGCCTGGTCTTCGGTAGAGTTCCTTATGGTCTGGGCTGCAGGACACCTAGCAGGTCGCGGTCCCAAGAGGCAAGGCATGGGAGAGGAAAACGAAGAACCAGGTAGAAATGAGAGGAGAAGACAAGATGGAGGAGAAAGCAGGAATAGACGGAGTCAGAAGGGACTAACAAGTGACGAACTACAAATAACACTGAACGCAATGGAGACAGAAGCAGACTACAATGGACAAGGACAGATTAGACTGACAGGGGCTAACACACGCTCACTCAACCAGATAGGAAGCACCCCGAATGGGAAAACACTAACAGACACTCAGGAGAAGGCAGGATCAAAGGGCAAGGAGCGAACACCAGGAGGAAGAGGCAAGAAAACGAGGGTAATGGAAAGGACCAAGGCAGGAACAGACAGGGAACTCAGAGATCAGCAACACTAGGCAAGGCACTAAGAGCAAGGAAGCAGGTCACAGATCTGGAATACAGACACTATAACCGGCAGGAGCAGCATGCACCTGCCAGTGATTTATAGGGATGCTGTCCAACCAAAGGCAGCCCTGGGCACAGCCTCCCTAGCACTATTGGTTGAGGTCTCGGCACTTGCTGGGACCAATGAATGAACTTCACTCCCTGCACGAGAGAGAAAGCATCCTGGTTGCTAAGCAACCAGGACACCGGGCGGCTCATAGAGGAAGTGAGCCCCTGCGGGCGGAAGAGCCAGGGCTTGGGTAAACAGAAGATGTGTCCTGGTTGCTAGACTACCAGGATGTCATGCCGCTCACTGCGGGAGTCCCAGCAGCCAGAAAAGCCGGGGCTCGCCACAATGTAATGGGCGAACCACCCGTAACAATGAGTAGAGGATTATCTTGAGTTTCTGGAGATAGAGTGTTTCTGTTGCAATGTAGAAAAAATGTAAGAGATATGTTTGTAATAAATTGCCTTCTCAACCGTCATATTAGTATAACTCTCAGTGGAATGTAGCCAATCTCTAATAACCTGTAAATATGACTGGCATACCCATAGTATTTTAAAATTGGAAAGTTGAGGCCACCATTTGCATCTACCTCTTGTAGCTTATAAAGTGATATCCTAGATCTTTTCTCTTGCCAAATGAATTTGGTAAAAGCTCTATTAAGCTAACATTTATCTTTTACAGTTAGAATAATGGGAAACATTTGTAACGGATAAAATAGTTGAGGAAAGAATATAATTTTAATATAATTTGAATCTGCCTGAGAAAGACAAAAGGAGATTCTACCATCGATCCATAGAGTTACATACTTTAGTAATTAATGAACAGAGGTTGATACTAAAGAGTGAATGATAATTTTTAGGTAGCTGGACCCAAAGTACGTTAATGTGTGAGACCCATTTGATTTGAAACTACTTGTACCAAGGGGGACAAGACTCCAGACCCAGCCAAAGGGTGATTGGTTTGTTTTAGTTGATAACAAAGCCCAAAATTTACCAAATTTAGTAATAATTTCTAAGAGTTTCTGAATGTTGTGTGTCGGAAACATATAGGAAACATATAGGAGTAGGTTGTCTGCAAAAGTTGTGAGCAGCTTAGTAGATGTATTCCCAATATTAAAGCCCTTAAAGTTCTGAGTTGACTGTAGTATCCGAAGCAGGTTGTCTAAGACTAGATTAAATAAAAGTGGTGATAATGGACACCCCTGTCTCATTCCTCTGGACATTCCAACTGGGGAACTATAAGAAACATTGACAATTAATTTAGTAGAGGGGATCATGTAAATATATTCTATGAATTTAGCAAATTTAGACCCAAATTCTCTAATGTCAAATATTGCCTTTACATGTGTCCAGGAAATTTGGTTGAATGCCTTCTCATTGTCCAAACTCAGCAAGGAACTCAGAGGAGCAACTTGAGTTTAATTGTAGATGACATTATAGCAGCCAGAGCAGTGCGTATCACCTTTACTGAATATCTGCCATGGACAAATCCCATTTGTTGGTGGGTAAAGAGAGAAGGCAGGATACTTTGAAACATATTTGCCATGATTTTTGCTAAAATCTTAAAGTCTTGATTGAGCAAGGTTATCGGTCTGTATGAAGTGACAAGATTGGCAGGCTTCTTGCGTTTTAGTATGAGCTTGGGGAAGGCCTGATTAAAGTTAGGGTATGTGGGGCCTTCCTGGTGTATAGCGTTATACAAGAATGTTAGAACAGGTGCAAGCTGTGGTTACAGGATTTCGAAAACTTCAGCCAATAAGCCATCTGAGCCAGGTGATATATTGTTTGCAAGTGTAGAAATAGTAGATAAAATACCAGAGTCAACAACTGTGCTCCTAACCACTCATCAAAGTAACTTTTCATTAAAATTATAACTCAGTGTCCCAAAGAAATGGTGGGTGAAAGTATCTGTAAGCAATGGTGGAAAGTTATTGTATAAAGTAGGTCCTAATATTTGTCCAATCTCTCCAAAATTAATGTTCCGGATATCAATGAAAGTCCTATCTTTTCTGAAAGGTGATGTTGTACTTTTTCTTATTTCTTTCTTTATATTGTGGGATACAGCTCCCCCGGTGTTCATAGGTGGCATATATATTGAAAAAATGGAAAAGTCTGATTGTGTAAGACGTTCAGTAAAGTATACCAAGAAAACATTGCTCAAATTTGTAATAAGTTCCTCTTGCTTCCATGCATATACAAGGTGCACTGAAGTTGCAGATTTCTTTTCCCTTCTATGATCTCCTTCTCACCTCCTTTCACTCCTCTCCTACCATCCAGTAGAATATGGAGGAAACAGAAGACACAGCAGGGGACCTTTCGTGTGGCCAGTTACACTCAGATACAGTGCATAAATCCTTATATGCTTATTAAAGGTATCTGTTTTGCAGAAAAGTTACAGACTCCCATGTCTTCCTTTTAAAAAGCATTTATTTCTTCATATAGATAAAATACTTCTTAAAAATTCTTAAAATAATAGTTTCCAAATAACAATGGTATTGCAGAGGTCATAAATGCCTCACTCCAGATGGTATAAAACCAGTAGATAAAAGGCCCAGCAGTTGAATGTTGTTTTAAACAAAGTCCCTCAAAATGAAACACCTTCCAATTGTTCTTGTTGTTTCTTACACCCCACTCCATCTCTGTCACTCTCCAATGCTTTCTTCCTGCCTCCTCACTTTATCTCCTCTCCGATGTTCTTATCTCCCTCTCTCTTCAGCTACAATGTCACACTCTCCGCCACAGCAACCGACCTGCTCCTCCGTCACTCCCCTGCTCACCGCCTCCGACTCTCCTCCCGATCCACGCCTCCGTTTCTACAATTAACCTTTAAATAATGCGAATATTCTCCTTATACAACTGTACATAGAGTTTGTACCCCCAAAAAAACCTTAATCCATACTCTAAATGTAATAATTGAATCATATATCATAAAACAAGTTAAAATCATAATTGGAGACGCAACTACTGTACCATACTTATATTGCTGTATCATCTTGCCAGTGGTCACTTTATCGATCACTATTCTACACAGCAAATACTGTATATGTCTCTTGATTTTTTATGTATTAGTCACCGGTGCTGTCAGGTCCTTAAGGTCATTGGCTGTCCTCTCAGAATAGTGAAAGGGACATCTTAAACATAGGGCACAGTACACACATACATACTAATTTTACACAAGTAAAAAAATTGATAGGGGAACTTCATAACAACAATATAGCAAGGGGCCGACATTCCTACCCTACATCGTCGGTGCAAATATTAATCTTCTCTATATGTTCCACCCTATATAAGTAAGCCTCTGATTACGTTTCTAAAGGATCTGATCCGGTAAGTTCGGTCATCCTATACCCTCTTCTGGATACACAATACCCTTGTACCAGCCACAAGTCTTTCTCATGGAGAAGTTCTATTCTCAGATCTTGTCTGTCCTAATTTGCTGCCCATTATGGGTAATACCACTAATCTGACCCTATATTGATGTTGCCCAATCCCTTAGGGTCAAAGATACTCTGGGTGGGGGACATCTTACAGAACATCTCTCTGAATTCATATGTCCACCTTAAACTCACCTCCATTTAGGTCAATAAATCTTCATATTTATACAGTATAAAGCCATAGAAACATAGAAACATAGAAAGTGACGGCAGATAAGAGCCACATGGCCCATCTAGTCTGCCCATTTGTTTATTGAAAACTATACTGACCCTAGACCCTATTTACCCTCAATTTGGGTTACAATTTAGGATACCCTTAAAATCAAATATACCCACAATCTCAATATAGTGGACCGTATTCAGACTCTCACATGCTTTCCGTGTGTGCGGGTGCCTGTAATTACGCGAGCGAGAGGGGAGTGCACAGCCCGTGTCACTCCCCTTTCGCGTGCAGGCTATATGGCAGCTCACGCTGCCAAAAGCCTGCCTTAACTGCGGCTCTCAATATAGCGTATTCAGACTCTCACATGCTTTCCGTGTGTGCGGGTGCCTGTAATTACGCGAGCGAGAGGGGAGTGCACAGCCCGTGTCACTCCCCTTTCGCGTGCAGGCTATATGGCATGGCAG
>WWET01001224.1:43900-66291 GCA_011038615.1 Limnodynastes dumerilii
ATGATAGGGATACTTGGGGGGTTGGAGACATGATGGGGAATACTGGGGGTTTGGAGAGACATGATGGGTTATATTGGGGGCTGGAACACATTATGTGGGATACTGGGGCACAGATACACATAATATGACTACTAAGGGGGCTGGACAGACATGAGGATATTGGGGAATGGACAGACATGAGGATACTGGGGAATGGACAGACATGATGGGTAAAACTGGGAGCTGAAATGACATGACTAGAGAATCTGGGAGGCTGGAGACACATATTTTTCCCGTTATTTTGACGGGCCTTTGACTAGTAGTCTATAGATCATTATGAAGATGGCTGTTGATGTAAGTAACAATTCAAATGCCTTCTCATCAGCTTTCACAGAAGCGCCTAATTATTGCACACAAATAACTTAGATGAGTAATGACACTCGCTTTACATTGAGGGCTGGCGAATGGCAACAAGACAGAGATAGGAAACGCAGCCAGCTTCCGCATCCCCAATCCCCAGCCTCCGTATTAAAATCCCGCCTCCTAACTGACCAATTCGAACCCTTCTTTCTATAACCCAGGGAAAGTTATGGTTGACCAGCTCTGGTCTGCCCTTTTTAATTTCTTACTTTTTGATAGGTTAAGAGCGGTGAAGGGGAGGAGCAAAAGCAGACTGCGTCTTAAACGCATGGTAGTTGCTGTGAGGCGGAGAGGGAACAGTGTTGAGTACATCGTCTACACGGCAGGTAGAGGCTTCTTCTGTATAACGTGTATGGAATACTGTAGTATCCAGTGATTGCTGGAGGAAAGCATTATATAAACTGACACTAGCATGGATTCCTTACTCCGTGGAGAACAAACCTTAGACTTTATATTTCTAAATAAATCATTATGTGGATTTGCTGGATGAAGTATATTCATGTCACATGCTCAGTATTATTGGTAGTAGTTATTATTTTATGATATTGAATATAGATGTGTAATTGCCTTGTATGTGAGGTATACTTGTCTGTTAGTATAGTCTAGTGTACTGGATCCAGACTTCCAATAATTTCCTTCTTTCCACGTGGTTGGATCATGAATCGATTTTGGTATCCATGGGATTGCATGTATCTGTTCAATTCAATTTGATTTACATTTGACACTTCCAGTTTCTAATAGGAGGGTGTTTTGCACTGCAGGTTATTTTAAGAGCGGACAGATCAGAGATCTTAAGGTAGGGTCCTGGGGTTGACATTTGTGTAGGCAGCAAACAAAGTGGATTCCCAAGCGCTTCCACAGATGTGTTGCTAATGCAGCATCTACTATTGCATCCCCACACTGATGTGTTCAGAGATCAAGGCCCTGATCCAGAGCTGCACTTCTGTCTTTTTTTTTTCAGACTGAACCGCAGCCAAAATGTTCACTGTGCATGCCCAGATCGGGAGTGCGCACAGAAAGATGGACGCAAAAGTACTGTGTTTGCATCCGACCAGGCTGCACCTGTGGAATAATATTTAAATGAGAAAAGGGTCGCTCTTCTCATTTAAATATTGCTTCCACTGTGGTCCGGTGGCTGCTTAACAAGCCTTACACTTACACCATCTCAGAGATGGTATAGGCGAAGCTCAGCGGAGCTGAAAAAAAAGTGATTAAACAAACAAAAAAGTTCTAGTAAAAAAATTAACCCCTTCCCCCGCTGCCACAACCTATGTAAATAAATAAAGTACGGCCCGACAGGGCACGCTGCTGCTAGTAGAATTACCCATGAATGACAAGGCATGCTTGCGCTTGCAGTACTACTATCTGCAGCATGCTTGGCACCAAATTGCGTCACTTGCTCATTCCTTTTTTAAAAAGAAAAAACATACTGTGCACCCAAATAATTAAAAGTAATAAAATAGTGCCAATACCCGTCCCCTTCATAAAAATATAAAAAAAAATGCCCATAAGATGGCCCAAAAATAAATAAAATACTTACCTGCCCTGATGGGGGTCCAGTCTTGTAAGCTTTTAATCCGGGGGTGGCCTTATTACTTACCTCTGCCAGCGTAGGAATATTTGTGAATATCACAATGTAAATCGTTATTTCCCACGCTGGCAGAGGGTATAAGTATACCCCAATGACAGTTGACCTGTCATTCGTGCCGGGATGTCCTTTGTGTAGGACATAGTTTGCATCGTCTCTATAGGGGTTTTTTTTTTTTTTTGCTTAGGCCACCCACGGATTAAAAGCTTTTTTTTATTTATTTTTGGGCCATCTTATGGTCTTTTTTTATTTTTTTTTTTTATGTGGGCACGTGGAAATTTTTATTATGTGGGCACTGTATTATTTTACTTTAAATTATTTGGGGGCACGTGGACGTTTACAAAGTATTTTATTTTTTTTAGAGGGCACAGTATGTTTTTTTTTTTTTTTTAAAGGAATGGACATGTGACGCGATTTGGTGTCGGGCATGCTGCCGAAAGTAGGACTACTAGTTCAAGCATGCCTTGTCATTCATGGGCATGCTTGCGCTTGTAGTTCTACATGCGGAGGCATTCCCTGTCGGGCTGTACTTTATTGATTTACATAGGTTGTGGTGGCGGGGGGAAGGGGTTAGCTTTTTTGCTTTGTTAAAAACAAAACAAAAGAAGCCCTGTGGTCAGAGCAATTAAGGCTCAGACTGCTTTTTTTAAAAAAAAAAACGTCTGGCTTTTTCTACGACTAATACAGAGGTCCGTGTGTCCTTGCGCATCGGCTGAGACTCTGGATCAGGTCCAAAGTGAGGCACAATCGGGTCTTTGCATCTGTTCCAATATGCTTCTGTATTGGACAGTGTTATTATGTAGTTTATAGGAAAACAATCACAGTGCTACAAATAAATCAAGAATCAAGAAATTAAAACCTATAGAGCCTTATCCTGAATTAAATAAGTCCGTGGACCTGAGCAAGTCTCTTGCGTAAGTCCCCTGACAATTACCATCCGCACGCCATATGATTTGCTACAGTATCTTATAAGCTTGTGGAACTTTAATCTGCCCCTATGAATAAAACCGTTGATAAAAGCTTTCCTCTTCTGTTTTAATACAAGCCTTTTTAAAATTGTCTACTTTAAATCTCTTATACATATGGAGCAAAACACACACACGGCAATAAGGGTTTTTGTT
This sequence comes from Limnodynastes dumerilii, assembly GCA_011038615.1. Classification (NCBI taxonomy): domain Eukaryota; kingdom Metazoa; phylum Chordata; class Amphibia; order Anura; family Limnodynastidae; genus Limnodynastes; species Limnodynastes dumerilii. Next base: position 47,009 of record WWET01001224.1, read on the forward strand.
GATTTTCTTTTTTTTTTACTCATTTCTCACCCAATAATTTTAATTATAGAGGTTAAGGTACAGCTTCTTGTAAACTGTATTACTTTCAGTTAATAGCACTTGTGATTATGATTTAGTGATATGTTCTGTCTATACATTTTTACTTCACAGGAAGGGAGATCGGTAGGTGAAAAGGGCAGACTAGATGGGCCAAATGGATTTTATCTGCCATCATATTCTATCATTTTTCTTCTAGTAACAAATAACATCTGCTGTTTAAAAAAAAAAAATCAGCATCTGTAGTAGTTTGGGTATCTTGTGATCTGCCATCTGGACGGGTAAACGTAATGTGCCTTGTTTCTCCTTTCAGAATGGCGGTGTTTGTAGACGTCAATATTATGAACTGTACAGAAGTAAAGAAGCTACAGAGTATTATTGAAATGGCAGCACATCGTAAGTATGGCACAGTCTGTGAATTAAAAATTTCCCTCAAGTGTGGAAAATATCTTTTCTAATGAAGTATTTTACAAACAATACTTCCATTAGTCTTATCATAAAGTCTACTGATTTCCTGCATTTATTGAAGCAATCAATTCTCTGTTGCTTTGCTGACATCTGACAACATGGTCTGTGATATCGCTAGGTTAACGCAACTTCTCTGAGCAAGCTGACAGACTGTGAAATGTCATAATGGCAAGTAGTTGGAAAGTTATCTCTTAATCCTTAATCTTTAACTGCTGCCCATTTTTGTGTAGCCCTTTCTATGCTGGAAGAACTCGCCACAATACAGAACTGCTGTATGAATGGCCGAGGATGGGAACCAACCAGCATGGTGTCCTATATGTGTGGTTTAATAGGAGAGTGCTTATCACGAAACTGTCAAATAGGAAATCTCTCAGTATATGTAGCCTTTGTTACAGAAACCCCCACTCCTATCTGTGCTAATGCAACATGATTTTTTTTTCTTACTTACGAGTGCAAGAAGAGAAAGTAGCATAAGTTTTAAGATGTCCTACTTTTGTAAGTTTTACAGACTTGGCAACTATTGTAATTGTTGACGGTAATCTGCAAATTTTGTGGTTATTGCCATCTAAAGGATGAGCTGGACGCCACATCCAACTGTGTTTTGGACATCTTTCCTTTAGACGGTGCTACGTTTTAGTAAAGTAAAGCCATCCCAAGCTGTACAGTTAAGATTCAGGTTTTCCATTTGTGGTCATCTGCTTTCTGGGGACCTTTCTCTTGTCTCTTATATTTATATAAAAACCTATTTCCAGATATTGCAGTTTTCTCTTACTTCCATTGGGGGACACTGCTAGCCATAGGGGTATAGTAGGTTCGTGGAGTAAGGGCACTTCAAACCTGAAAGTGTTAAACTGTACACTCCTCCCCTACTATGATGCCCCTCCCCCTGGGAGGATTAACCAGTTTTAGTAAAGTGCCCAAAGGAGCAGGGCATATTTTACAGGGGCTCGTAGCTTTATTGTCATTTTTAATATTTATTTATTTTTGCTGAGTAAACGTTGTGTGGTGCACTTTGCGTCTCCTGCCTCCTGGCAGGAGATGCGGGAACTGCTGGGACGCTAACGGAGTGGATAGCCTGCAGCATTCCTCCACTATGGTCCCAGAGGGGAGGGGGTGAGTAGCATGCGGCCTTTCCTCACCCCCCCTTCCCACCGGAGGATGGCACAGTGCGGCGGCTGTCGGCGGCAGGCGTGCTGACGGTCGCCATGTTGGAACCGCATGTCAGCGGTCTGGTCCCCCCTTGCCCGCTGCCAAAAAGTCTGCTATGCCAGGTACACTCGGCAGGGGGGGACAGCAGCAGCAACAAGGTCTCCTTTGGTGCAATGGAGGAGAGGCTGGCAGTATGTGCCGAGAGACCTGCGAACAGTGAGTCATGGGGAAGCTTACCTCAGAAATTTCCCTCACATAGTTTTGGCACCAAGAATGAGTGTAGTGCTCTGGCGCCACTTTGTGACTACATTTGTGAAATGGCTTATAACTCTTTTCCTCATACAGTCTCTATCTCTCTCTCCCCTGCTGTGCCCTGTGCTTAGTCTTAAACCCTTACATTTATATTATATGGATAAATGTTTAATATATATTACAAGGGAATTATTATATAATATTTATAATAATATATAATATTATTATTATTATTATTTTTTTTTTTCTGCTAATATAGTTTATTGTGAGGGTGACACAAGGGTTCTGCTAAGAGATGTGAAGCCAGGGTAAAGGGCGGCGGGTAGAGCTGTGTTGTATTATACTTGTACCAATTGTAATGATTTGCCTTGTGGACAGGTGAACCCGGGGGCCATGTGTACGACATGCGAAGCCTGCGGCTAATCTGGCACTGGTGGAGTAAACAGCCTGGCTGAACTCTCTAACCAGTTCGATTGCCGAACACCCGGGTAATGACTCAGCGTGTGGTTAGTGGGTCTTTGTTACTTCTAATGCACCACACTACCTTTCAGCACAGAGTCAGTACAGAGCCTAGCAAAGGTATCTTCCTCTGTGGAACGCCTTCTGGATGCTCTGCATAAGAAGACTGCTAGACGTCATGTGCAGAAGTTACACTAGGCTGTAGAAGAATTCTCTGTTTCTCAGGCATCGCCATTACAGACCGCGTATGTGGTTTGGTCCCCCCGTGGCCCACTGCCGAGAAGGTCTGCTGAGCAGAGAACACTCGGCAGGGGGGACAGCAGCAGCAATAAAGGAGAGGTGGTTGAATTAGAAAAGGATTTCCTTCAATATAGGGATCCTTTTATTGCCAAAGTGGCTCAGGATGTAGTGTCGGCTATCCGCAATACCTTGGGTTGTTCGGAACCAGAGACTTCTGAGGCTACTGGGTTTTTTCCCTGTTTAGCGACAAATATTTTCCTTTCCACCCTCTCCTCAAATTATGGAGGTTCTCTCTTCATCCTTTACCTCCAGAGGAAGCTGCTAAATGGGAGACGGCTCCTGTAGCTGACTCCTTGATTGCACACCTGAACGAATCCAGAAGGTTATTGTGGTGTAAAGAGCAGCTGACTAAAATGTCTACATAGCTCCTTAGTCATAGAGCCAAACATGGTGCAGGACCCTCAGTGTAGCAGGTCACTGGCTCAAATCCTATCTCAGCCAGCCAATCAGCTGTCCAGCTGCAAAAAAACAGAAGCAACAACTATATTCCATTTTCCGCCCTCTCCTCGTATTATGGAGGTTCTACCAGAAGCTTAACGACGATTATTCTGGTGCAGGGACACGTGACAAAAATGTCTAGGTGATGTCAGACTCTTTAGTCAGACCAATAGTGTCTATGATAGAAGCAGAGCACCTGCTTTCAGTGCAGCAGGTCACTGGTTCAGATTCCTACTCAGCCGGCCAATCAGCTGCCCAGCTGCTCAAACCTTTAAAAGGGGAGCCACATATGGCGCAGAGGTAGGACACCCGCCCTTGGTGCAGTAGTGCATAAAATCAACAAAGGCCATTTAGGTGTGAGTTAGCCAAAGGATTATAGGAAAACAGACAGAGGTCGGACCTTTTCCTTTTAGCAGAACACATCAGAGAGGCGTCGGAATATGTGGGTCAGGCATCATTGGATGCCACTTCCTCAATTGATAAACTCTTCGCCCTCATTATCGCGGCTAAAGAAGGTTTTATGGTTACGCTTTTAGCTAGCGAACGCGGTTTCAAAACACACATTGGAATCGTTGCCTTTGGAAGGCTGTACCTCCTTTTCAGTTCATAGTTCGAGGCCAGTCTCTTTTTATGCAAAACCAGGCAAACAAAGTTGCGTTTTATACTTTCGCCCCTTAGCTAATCCTAGAGGAATCTCCAGCTCCTCCAGAGGAGGGTCCCTTAGTAACAAGATCCCTGTTAAGCGAGGTATGGCTATGGCCGCTGTTCCAAATTCAGCAGCAAGGGCACACCAATCACAGCAGCCACCTATGGCTCACAGTGGGAGCAACCTCTCTGGGTGCAGCAGGTCACCAGTTCGGATCCTGCCTCAGTCTGCCTACCACCAGTCTGGTCTAACCCTTTAAAAAGGGAAGCAGGGACCCGTCTGTTACAATTCCATTCTTATTGACTAGCTCTACTACCGATGCCTGGGTAAGGAAGATTGTTCCAAGAAGATGCCTGATAGACTCTTCCCAGATTAGTATCCACAGATCTTCCAATTAGCAATCTAAAACGCAACGCCTCCTTTTACTCTCAATTCAGGGTCTGTTGCGGGCGGAAGTAAGTGTTCCTGTCCCTTCCCCAGAGAAGGGGAACAGGTCCTTTCGCCCAGTCCTAAATCTAGAGTGGGTAAGCAGGTGCTTAGAAGTTCGGAGATTCAAAATGGAATCCTTGCGAGCATTATGTGCATGGATCAGGGGCAGTTTATGGCCTCGCTGGATATAACAGATGCCTGTCTCCATATCTCTATTTCGGCAGGACATCAATACTGCTGCGTTTCGCAATTGCAGAAAATATTTTTGATTGAGGGAGGTCTACCGCCCCAATGCCAGAGAGAAAAGCATCCGCCCCTGGTGCAGTTAGTCCCCCGGTTCAGATCCCAGCACTAGAAAACTTCTAAAGCTTAAAGCCTACTTCTTGCTTCATCCTAGCCAAGCGCCTAGAGTTACCGGGAGATTCTTGTAATCTCGAGTGGATTCTCAATCTCCAGAAATCATCCTGTTGTCCAGCTCAGAAAATGCGATCCTGAGCCAGAGAGCAAGAGTCTGGCAGTTTTCATCAAGACCAGATTCTTTCTGGAAAGAGACTGTATCGTTTCTGGACTGTAGGAGATTTTTGGGAACTAGGGAACAAGGGTTGGACAAAAGTAGGCCTTATCAATCTTATTCCAGAAAAATATCACAGATTTTCAGAATGTCCAGAATTTACTGCAGGGTGTACAGCTTGTTCCATCACCGTTTATTCATCCAATTGAACTGTGGGATCTCTACTTAGTGTTATGGGTCCTTACCAAGAAGCTTTTCGATCCTCAGGAATCTGTACAAGGAACATATTTTCCCGGAAATCTATTATCGATTTCCTCTACTCGGCAAGTATCAGAAATGGGAGCGTTGGGTTGTATCCCCCCTTTTGTCTGATTTACCATTTGGACAGGGGGGGTGCTGTGCACTAAGCCTTCTTTCGCGCCTGAAGTCTTATATTGTATTCCGCCTAAGCTAGGAAATAGTGATTCCAGCTTTTCCCCAGATTCCATATCCTTGGACTCTTCTGCGCATGGCCTAGATGTAGTCTGGACACTACGGTGTTGGGTGGACAGAGACATATGTTAAGAAAACAGCAGACCATTTTTGTAGTCTTGTATGAAGTTAGCAAACGTGGTTGGCTGGCCGCTAAGGTTTTATATGTCTGGTGATTTTTTTTTCTACAAATTAGACAGGCTTACATTCTGACTAACCAACCTATTTCAGGTGGTCTGAGGGCTCGCTTCGTGGGCGGCATGTCATGCCGCTTCCATGAAACATTTGTACAGGGTCGCTATGTGGTCGTCTGTTCATATTTTTACTATATTCCATAAGTTACAAGGTTTCGCATCTCAAGATGCCAGTTTGGGGCGCAGAGTCTTGCGAACAGCTGAACAGAGCATTCCCTCCCTTAAGGGTAGCTTTGGTATGTCCTCTGTCTAGTAGTGTCCCCCAATGGAAGTAAGAGAAAACAAGATTTTTATTACCGTTAAATCCATTTCTCTGAGTCCATTGGGGGACACTACGTCTACATTCCCTCCCTTGCTCTGACTCGTTTAAAATTTTGATAGTGTAAAAGTTATGCATTATGCCCGCTCTTTAGGCTCCCTTTGCAATCAACTGGTTAATCCTCCCAGAGAGAGGGGCATAGTAGGGGAGGAGTAGACAGTTTAACAGTTTCAGGTTTGAAGTGCCCTGACTCCACAGACCACCTACTATACCCCTATGTCCAGCAGTGTCCCCCAATGAACTCGGTGAAATGGATTTTACGGTGAGTTATAAAAATCCTGTTTTCTTCTACTTGTGCATTAGTCCTCACAGTGTTATTGTTTGCTAAAGAAACTTTACTGCTCAGAGTAGTAATCTTTGTTTTGACCTTTCAGTTGGCTATTCTGCAGTTGCCATAAACCATGTAGTCGACATGGAAAAAAAGAAAGTGGTAAGACTTTAAATATTACTACCCTATGTGCGTACACCACAAGTTAATAAAAACCTAGGACTTTAGATTTATTAAACTGCAGAAAAGTAAAAATATTTTTTTTGCCTATATCCACCAATCATATTTTAGCTGTCATTCTAGTGTGTAATAGAAAAGTGAGATAGTGTCTCATTGGTTGCTATGAGCAACATCTCCACTTTTCCTTTTCCGCAGTTTAGTAAATTTATCCCCTTATCTCCCTTGAAAGTAGTGGTGTTCATTCTGGCATCTTTTTTGTTGTTCATTCACAAAATAATTTACAGTTGTATTACAGTATGTAAATGTCCTGTAATATATTAACATTTTATGAGATATGATGTAATAAGCACAAAACAAAAGTGAAAGTCTTTTAAGTTTTATAAATGTCTTGTAGTCCTTACCAGGGTATTTTTGTTTTTTCGGCGTTTATTTTAAAGTTTTTCACATCAAACAAAATATGTTCTTGTCCTGTGTATCAAATGTTTATCAAACACAAAAATCTACAAAAGCATAATAGGGAAGCACCTATAACAGGCAAGTTATCAAAGACTAGTAAAAAAAACATAATGCGTGGCCAGCAGGCAGCGATGGGGAGAAGAGGTTTCAGAAGACATTAGCCAGTGTAGTGTAACAAGACAAGTAGGAATCTTAGGAACGCTAATATCAATCTCCATATTTACAGCACTTGGCCTATAAGGCTACAAAATGCTAACAGAAGAATCCTGCACACCACCTATAGCAATTGTGAAGGGGGAATCATGCCATGGCAGCCAAATCTTATGAAAGCTTGGTACAGAGCGCAAAAGGGCTAGACAGCATTAAGTCAGATAAATTTTTCATGGAGTCGTTTACTAAGGCTGCCTTTTTTATTTTTATTAATGACATTGGGCTGGATCCAGACCTAGTTAAGTGCTTGAACTTAGTTACTCCTGGGCTAAACCATGTTGATTGCAGGGGAGTCGTATTTCATCTGTTGCAAACCGTGTTAGTGTTGAGAGGTGATGTTTCCTATCCCAGGTCTAAATAGCAGTGTGATAGTAAAGCTTACTGCGCACAGATACTGACCAGCTTTACTAAGATATGTCCCTGCATGCAAAGAATACAATTATCTTGACTCCCCCTGCAATCAACATGGTTTAGCCCAGGAGTAACTAAGTTCAAGCACTTAACTAAGTGGATCCAGTCCATTGCACGTTACTATAGTACAAAGAATACATGTAAATACAATGACACATATTTCAGGTCTCCATTAGTTACTCACAGATGTCAATAAAATCATACTTTGAATTTTCTGCCTATTTGTGAAACCTAGCAACTATTACCAAGGCGAGCGAGGTAAGTATGATAATGTATTTATAAGTTAGAATTGAGAAATCCTCCTCTAAATGAATGCTAACGGTAAGGGTTCTAAGGGGTTAAAGCTGTAAGACCTGGCACTGTTGGAAGAGCACTAAACCTTCCTTTAAAATGATTGGTTACAGGGCACCAAGTTCCCCTCCCTTCTCGCCCTCAAAGACGACACCGTTCACCCACATATTTCCCCCACCAGGGTTTATATTAAAATTAAATGGATGTGCAATCTCATAGCCTGAATCCATCTCCATAAATGTCTATCAATAAATAATTTGTTTCAAGAAATGAATATAGTTTTCTGCAGGCTATAACGTATCCATCCCTGCCTATAGTATTTTATTATGTATGACTTGGTCACTGTAGTGTCAGCGCTTATATTATCCTAGCAGGTTGCTCTGGGTGTATAATGTAGTATCCTGGCCACGGAAATGCATCTCGCACACTGAGGGGCCCTGCACTCCTGCTTGCGGATTTTGGATGCCAACATTTAGTGTATTAATCAGGTCCATACTCTGTTACATAAATGACTGTACAAAATAATTCTAGTCTGTAATTGAAATGTTTAGGGATAGAGGACCTGATTCACACTTAAGCTTCGCCTTCTTAAGTGTGTGGAAATAACTCATGCGTTGTAGCTCATTTACGCTATCTGCGTACCATTTAGATACGTAGATTGACTACGTACGGTCTTTAAAGACCACACGTAGAAGCTTGGACAGTAGGGGGCGTGCCAAGACAGCGTCAGGAAGGAGGTGGTCGGGAGAGGGGGTGTAGATTAGGCAGGGAGAGCCATTCTCCGTGCGTAGTTTCCCTTAAGAAGGGAACTACACACTGTAAGATAAAGTATTCCTATGGCTTTCTTAAGTACCATTAGGTCCTGAAAAACAGGAGGTGGGTTCGGGGGCAAGGCAAGTGAGTTAGGTGCTGGTGTGTCCGCACCTGACTCAATCTTAACTGAACCAGGTCCAGAATGAGGAAGGCCGAGAACAAGAGAATCTGTGTTCTCTAATAGAAGGTGGGGGCAAACCCATTTTTCCCTGCCTATAGTATTTTATTATGTATGACTTGGTCACTGTAGTGTCAGCGCTTGTATTATCCTAGCAGGTTGCTCTGGGTGTATAATGAAGTATCCTGGCCACGGAAATGCATCTCGCACACTGAGGGGCCCTGCACTCCTGCATGCGGATTTTGGATGCCAACATTTAGTGTATTAATCAGGTTCATACTTTGTGTAATATAAATGACTGTATAAAATAATTCTAGTCTGTAATTGAAATGGTTAGGGATAGAGGACCTGATTCACACTTAAGCTTCGCCTTCTAAAGTGCGTGGAAATAAGTAATGCATACGTTATAGCTCATTTACGCAATCTGCATACCATTTAGATACGTAGATTGACTACGTACGGTCTTTAAAGACCATACGTAGAAGCTTGGACAGTAGGGGGCGTGCCAAGACAGCGTCAGGAAGGAGGTGGTCGGGAGAGGGGGTGTAGATTAGGCAGGGAGAGCCATTCTCCGTGCGTAGTTTCCCTTAAGAAGGGAACTACACACTGTAAGATAAAGTATTCCTATGGCTTTCTTAAGTACCATTAGGTCCTGAAAAACAGGAGGTGGGTTCGGGGGCAAGGCAAGTGAGTTAGGTGCTGGTGTGTCCGCACCTGACTCAATCTTAACTGAACCAGGTCCAGAATGAGGAAGGCCGAGAACAAGAGAATCTGTGTTCTCTAATAGAAGGTGGGGGCAAACCCATTTTTCCTTAGACTTTTTTTTTTATTTGTTTTTCTATAGAAAACAATAGTAGCAGAGCTTTGCGTTGTTTAATAGTAAGGGATGTTGTGTTACTCATAACAATGCGTTTGGCACCACAATTATTAATTTAGTCTTTGAAAAGATTTGTGTCTTATTAAAAAGGCATGCTCAAAATATCAATTAGGGATATGAACATCATGTACTGGGTGTGGACATGTTTATAGTCCTTCAACAAATAGTTAGTACCTGTTGCACCTTTGAAGTTTAGATAGTTATATAATCTTTGCTCTGTCTTGTGTAAATTACTGTGACTTATTATTATTATTATTATTCTTATTATTATTATTATTATTATTATTATTATTTTAGGAAATTGGGAAACCCATATCCCCTGCGGATCACTTCCCATCACTGCCCACTGTACAGGTATTAACTTTAATGTGTGTGTATATCCTAAAATAATCCTGGCTTATTATGAACATTGGGAAAGAAATTGAATTCGCTCAAGTCTTGCTCAGAATCCACTTTATTGTGTAGCAGACAATATGTGAATTGTCCCGCAGCTGTGCCACATGCTGTCCTTGTTTATTCTCCAAATCTGGCACCAATCTTCTGTTTTTACCATGGTGTGTATAACTTACTGTGTCTATATTACTGATCCTACAGAGTATATGATATATTGATTAAAAATAATTGTAGAGCAGTCGCTTAATTCTTTGCTACAACCTATTATAGCACTCCCTTGCCCCCCATACACATACACACGCCCAGGGCTGCCCTTTGCAGTTGAGGGTCCAAGGGTATAGTCATACCTGGGGCTTCTTTCCTCAGTCATGCACATGTGCAGATTTGATGCGACTGAATTGCTCGGACCGGCGTCTGTTCTGCTTATGTGCAGAGCAGCCGCTGCTGATTTGTTCATTAACAGCACCAAGCGCTGTTTATAAACAACTGCCACTGACGGCTTAGTGCTTTCACTCCTCAGGTTCAGTCATGGCTGTGAGGAAATCATGGATGAATGAGTTATTAAATTCAATGCATTGCTCGCCGGCAGCCGCGGCCCATCTGCTTCAGTACATCTCCGGTGTGTCGTAGCTCTGTGTATGATGCTGCATGGGAGTAGGAGCAGCGGGGGTCGCTGCATGCTAATGTCCTGTAGTAGGTGGGACACAGCTGTGTAATGAAGCTGCCAAGGAGGAAGGAGCCTTCAGAGCAGTTTTTGGGCAGTGTCCCTGGCTCAAAGGCCCTAAGGGCAGTACCACACACTGGACCCTTCTGTATGACAATGACTGTATAGATCAGGTCTGGCCAACCTGTGGCTCTCCAGATGTTGTGAAACTACGACTCCCAGCATGCTTTGTCAGGTATCAGCTATGCATATACAGTTAAAGCATCATGGGAATTTTAGTTTTGCAGCACCTGGAGAGCCACAGGTTGGCCAGGCCTGGTATAGATTAACTCCATGGTTGTAGGTTGAGTAAATAGTAATCTAAAGTATTTAAGGTATAAATGACTGTTACTTACCATGGTTTAAATAAATTGTTCAAAGTAAGTTGTATGCGACTATTCTTAGGTGATTTATTAGTTTTGTGTGGTTTTGTGACTTGTGCGAGGAGGAAAATCAGTTTATACAACCTTCTTATTGCATTTACTTTGTCAGCAGTAAGAGGTCTTAGTAGGAGTACAGTAGGTGTATGTTGGTGACAGTTCAGAACAGGTCGTTGTGCCGCCTGAGTCTGTTCTATAAAATGAATAAAACTATTCTTGTGCATTTTTCTCCTCTTCGTTTTCATGTCATCCAGCACGTTGCACTGTATGTTCTTGTTTACAGGGGAAAACAACACCAATCAAAATTCTTACTAGACTAACAATTATAGCATCTGATCCATCTCATTGCAATGCACTGGTAGGTAGCTTAACTTCTGTGTTTTTCTTTTGTTGTCACCATGACAATTGTTTTGTTTTTTTACTTCCAATATTGCTTTCCTTCCTCCACAGGCACAATAAGTTATTATGTTATTCTTCTATCTGCTATTTTTACTCAATAGTTTGAGCAGTTTTATTTGTGTTTATTTTTTACAAAATATAAAGTTCCAAAGTACGATCTAATGTCACAGCATGGTGTCTGGTGAAAATGCATTGTACATGAAATATCTGAGGATGTATGAGAGTGAATAGTAACAATAGGGATCATACTTGGTTGTACACACTTTTTTTTCATACTTTTGAGGATTCCGTCCCTCATATACTCACAAAAATAAGTACAAGCCACCCTATGACCGAAGGTGTGGTATGGTAACTGGTGAAGCTTTCCAACGTTGACTACAGTAATGGTACAAATGACTCTATAGCAGGGCTCCACACATACCGGTCGACATGCATGGTGACTAGAAATTGGAACCTGGCAACCGGAGTGCTGCAAAGGAGAAACCGCCGGTTCAACCATGGCAATGATCCTGCGGCCTCCTTATCGCTGTCTCATCCGCTAAGTCGACTGGGACAGAAGTGCAATGCTTGCTGTCCCTGTAGTGTCGGCGGGCAATGATTCCCAGGAAGTCAGAGAAGACTCCGGCACCTGAAAAATTTGTTGAGCCCTGCTCTATAGTCATATGAAGCGCACATTGTATAAAGCTCAGTGTTATTAATCAATGCTTGTATGGATCCCAGCTAGAGTACCAGATCCCGTAGTCCAGCCCCAGAATACTTTACTGGCTTAACTTGATCTATAGTTCCATGGTAACAAAAATACCATATTATGTATTTAATTTCTTTTTTTTTTTTTTTTTTTTTTTTTTTTTTCCATATCTTTAAATAATTTATACTACCAGCACCAGCATGCCAATGGATGCCAGGGCATCTCATCTGAACACAAACACTGGCGATTTTACAAGAAATCACTTTTTACATAGGACTACATGTAAACTACAGCAATTTTAGGCAAAAATAGCCGATATTTAAATTGCTGAAAATCGTCATTGTTTAGTAAATATGGTGATTTTTGAGAAAAAATTGCCGTAGTTTGACGGCAAATCTGGCTCTAGGTCTTATCTGTGTGGAGTTTGTATGTTCTCTGTGCCTGTGCCTGTGTCTGTGTGTGTTTGCATTAGGGAACCTAGGATGTAGCTCCAATGGGGCAGAGACTGATGTGAATGTTAAATATTCTATGTAAAGCACGATGTAATCTGATAGCGCTATATAAACACCTGTTAATAAATAAATATATAATATTGCCACCCTATACCCAGGGCTGCCACCAGACATTATGGAACCCAGACTGTCCCAAGTCTTCGTGTCACATATAGGTGCAGTGCCGCAGAAGTGCAGGAACGATTCACAGCGGGCTGATGCACAGAGAAGGCTTGTATTTAAGAAGTCTTTCCTGTGCATCGTCCCGCTGATGTGCAGCCTGGTACAGGTCTCCAGCAGAAGGGATCGGTGGTAGCAGACTCGTGATAGTGATACCTGCTCCTAAAGAGCTAAGATGAATATCGGTGGGCACTCCAGGCCGTATTCACAGATCCGCTTTCACGTGAAGTTGCTTGCTTTTTTTTTAGGTACGTTTTAACTGCGCATGCGTCGTAACTTTATTCACGTAAGGTACATAGAATATACGCATGTAAGTGCTTTAGGCACGGACATGTGAATCGCACTTGGGGATATACATACGGAGGGGCGGGCTTGAAATACGGGAGTTGATTTGCGGTGTTAACAGAGAGATTTTTTTTTTTCTATGGTTATTTTTTTACCGCTGGCTGCTGTTTTAGCGCAGCGGTAAAAAAATAATTGAATGGGCGAATTTTTATCGCTTAATTGCCGGCGAAGGCGTCGTATTTTACCGACGCAAACTTTTTATAAACTTTGCCAGCAATTGAATCGGGCCCAAAGAATGTTTAGCGTTGAAGTTGGTTTCACTTGTCAAGTAAAATACCTCAAACTAACACCTTTTGTTTGACAAGAATTGTGAATAGAATAAATCGTGTTTAAATAACCTTTTGGGTTTAGTTGCATGTTTAACTTGACAATTGTTTCAATGTTTGACGTGTGGGTGGAAATCAGTGCTAGTAAAATTTCTGCAAGTTACTGCCCTTTCCACATTGCAGCATTATGCTAGTCTATTGTCCCTTTTAGATGTGCATATTTGAGCAGCTTTTTTTATTTTTTTTATCCGCTTGCACTGAGGTATTCAGTTACTGAAACTCCTTAGGTGCCAAATGTATATCCCAACATCAATAATTTATGATGGAGAATACTGTAATAGTTTAAGTCTGTGTATATTAACTATGCTGATTACAACTCAATTTATGCAGTTAATTCTTGTTTGCTATCCTAGGATTATATACTGTTATCATTACTATTTAAATTATAAGGCAAAATAGAAACATACGTTGATCTAATATACAGGTCTAAAGGGGGCACAAACAAGAAAATAAAGTGAATTACCCATTTGCCCTTATATTACAGTGCCAATGATGCTTATCGGTTTTGCTTATGTGTATTTTATTGTGGGACATACAGAGACCGTTTTACAATTGGATTGCACTTAAGGTTAGGCACAATGGACCAGATCCAAAGATCTGTTTATTTTATCCTGCGCTTAGAAGGATGTGTAGGGATCTGAGGCCTGCTATTTCCACACATCTAGGCAGCCAGGCTGCTAACCACTCCCCGTCCTTCCGTGCGTATTTTTACGTGGCGGATCCGGACGTATGAACTACCATGCGATTCACAAGTCTGTCCTTGAGGCACTTCCTTGCGTATAGTCTACGTAAAAAAAAAAGTGACTACGCATGCGCAGTTTAAACTTGCCTAAAAATATGCACGGAACTGCCCGAAAAAAACGGATCTCTGAATACGGCTCTGAATCCCTATTGGATCACACGGATGCATGCCAAAAAGGCAGATGAAATCTCACTGCAGTGAAAACATTTAGAAGTCTTTATCCAGTTAAACACTAGATAATGTCCATGTTATAAACTGCTCCGCTTAAACCACACCGACTTCTGCAGTGGTTTTTTTTTTTATTGATTGCTGCTATTGTTTATATATTCTATTTGCTTCTATTTAAAGTTTTGTCTAGTATTTTTGTTATTACTGAAAGTGAATTTCTTCTTAGGCTGCTTGCACAAGTATAGATGTGGACATGATCTGTATCAATGTGACTGAAAAATATCCATTCTACTTCAGAAGGCCGCCTGTAAATGCGGTGAGTTTTAATAAGTGGATTTATTGCATCGGTCAGTGAGTTTTATGGTAGGGAACTTTCTGACTAATCTCACTCTATGCAAGTATCCAGACTTCTGCTGGCACCGCGTTCAGAGCCCTGCAGATCTGATGCTAGCTCCAGCCTGCCATGTGGGTAAGGGGAGGCCCCTCACACAGCCTTACAATCAGAGGTCCCCACCTTTAAGATTTCCGTTGTGTCTTCACTGAAAATGAGGATGCATCGGAAGTCCGGACAGGGCGCTTAGCACTCCCTTAATGTAATATTTACATATATGACCCCTTTCCTTTTCCAGTGTACCTCTGTCACTGTGTGTTTCCTGTTGTATGTGCTGTTACCACATCAAATGTTTAACATGTATTATTGGCTCTAGACCTAGAGCTTCTGTTAGATTACAATATTTGTTGTCTTTCTAGGCCATCCAACGAGGCATCTTCTTTGAGTTGATTTACACCCCAGCCATTAAAGACTCCACGTTAAGGCGTTACACAATATGTAATGCGCTCAGTTTAATGCAGATCTGCAAAGGAAAGGTATGTGATTGTGGGAATCCTTGTCCTGAGGACAGCTTGCCCTGATTGATGATGATTTCTGATATTGTATTTTGTAGGTTAAAAAGTAGAATTGTCATTGCACAACTGTTGCATTTAGAAAACTGGCAGCAAAATTGAATTCATTTAGACCTGTTAAAATACATATGATCCCACAATCATTCGGCAAAAATCTCACAATAGAGATATATAAATATATAATATATTATGTGTGTTTTTTTTTGTTTGTTTTTTTACAATATCATTGCTTAATTCAGTTGTCTTCAAGAAGAGTTGTGCACAAAAAACGTTTTTAACATCTGTGACAGTTGTGGGGTTTTTGTTTTTAGCACTGCTTGCACCGCCAAAAAACATACATAGGAAAATATTTACAATGATGCATTTATGTATTTGGACATAAGCCACCTCCCAAAAGTTGGTGCAGGCCCTGCTACCCCTGAGTTGGGGTTGTGCGCATACAAATTTCAGCAATGTTGTTGTTGACTTTTCTAAGTGTTCAAATTGCATTGGCTCTTTCCTGCTGCACAAATAACATATGCTGGGTGGTCTTTATAAAAGTCTTGTAATTGCACATGCATTGTGAATACACTCGGCAAAAAAATAAATACACACAACTCTACATCAGGCCCAGGGTATCTTTTGGTAGGACATAAAATGTGACATTTTTAACATTTGGTTTTTGCCTAATTTTGTACAATTCCTTATCCTACAGAAAGGTGTAGGTCTGTGATACATTTAGAAAGGAAACGTGAAGGTGTTGTCTATAGGTCTTGTGCTTGCTACAATCTGATTGGTTGCTATGATTATGAAGCACAGCTCTGAGAGAGAGAGAGATATGATTCTTGATAAATTCATTGCTTATTTATGGTTTTATGTATATTCATTTGAGTGCTGGCTGTGTGATTTTCACACTTGTCTCTCACACACACACACACACACACACACACACACATATAATAGGTTTACCTTCATAATCTGAATACAAAAAATAATTTCCTATGGTATAAACTTTCTTTTTCTTCTAGAATATAATTTTGTCAAGTGGTGCAGAGAGGGTGAGTCTGAATATTTTTCTACTTATGTATATTTATATGCTACCAGCAAGAAGACTCAATTACTGATGCTAGAGTAGACTTTTGTTTTGCATATGAATAAAGAAAGAGGGTTCGTGCAAGTAACAAAATAGAAACATTCCAAAAAGCTTAATGGAAATAAACGCATAATCTGTTTCCATTATACACAACAGATGGTCTATATGGCACAACATGTTATTTTTCATTACTTTTCTAAACCTATTGATGCATTATTATTTTTTTATGATCATAAAACTCCATTGATTACTGATTGTACTCTGATGGTTAATTCCATGACTAGTGGGGTGCAGAGTCTCTATTTCACGGACTCAGATGTGGCTGATTTATCCTGTAACACTGGTTATATGACCACTGGTATGAAAGAAATGTTGTAAAACTTTTTGAATGTGAGTGGATGAAGGTATAGGGGCTGATTCAGAGTTTGGGAGTAAGGGTAAAACAGGTAAGTGTACAGCTCGCCTAAACCGTTTTGCAATGTGAGGGTTGGTAATTAATTTTAAATCTTATCCATGCAGGAAAAATATTTTATTTTTGCATATAGAACTCAAATAATGCATAGTTTCATGTTTAATCTATAAAAGAGATTTGAGCTAAGAAACTTTCCCCTCAATTCTAAATTCTGTTTTTACAGTTTAAATTTCCCTCCCCTTGCAGTTCATCATGGTATTGCTCAGGTCTACACTTGCACCTAAAAAAGGTGTAAATGCAGCTCTGAATCAGCCCCATAGAGTGAAAAATGAAAACTTATTTAAACTTCTGTATATAAAAACACTTAAAATAAAATTTTTGAACCCTAGGTCAAAACACCCTCATTCATAAAAAAAAAAAAAATTGTGACATAGGACTATATCCGGACCCCCCCACACACTTTCTGTATGTGCTGTGTTCTGAAAGTGAACTACCCTGTCGGACTTGAGGACCATAAGGCGGCGCTAAGAATGACATGATGTACGTATAAGTCTTAAACCAAGCCCACCTTACGTAATTTTGGCAGTGGAGGGGAAGACCTACCCTGTTGGACAGAGCTTCCATGCGCCCTTTCCCCACCCCGACACCCAACTTACACACTTTGCATATGTAAATCGGTTGTCGAACAGAGATCTGGACCAAGCCCATAATGCCTTCATCCACTCACCTCTCCGTTATCTGCCCATTTGTGGGTGTGGAGGTCTTTCAGAAATTGTAAGAGATGCTAATGATTTGTCCACTCAGCCTCAACAGAGAACAATAACCGCCAGCAGGTGAAAGGAGTCGTTCATTTAAAGTGTGTGTGTGGGCCACTGACTAGAACCAATTGAATTGGAAGCGTTTTAAGACATTTCTTAACAAACTTTTACTTTAATACGTGTAAGCAAGAGCGTGAATGATGATAATTAAGACAAGTAAAATGATTAACCTTTTTTTATTTATTTTATAGCCACTTGAACTAAGAGGTCCCTATGATATCGCCACATTGTATCCTTTTTATTATTGTCCGCAATTTAAAGCCTTTGTAAGGCAAAGAGTTCTTTACCTAAATCTGTGCTTTCCAATCTCTGTCATTAGGGATTCCTAACAGGTCCATGTTTTTCAAGTCTCTAAACAGTATCACAAGTGATAGGAGTACCGCCTGTGGAGCTTTTTAGAATGTGTCAATAAGTAATGAACCTGTGTTCTAGCAAGGAGACTGGAAAACATGCACTGTCCCCGAGGACAGGGTCTGGGTAACACTGACCTAAATAATTTGGTGAAATAATATATCAATTCCACAAAACAGATTCAACATGCGCAACTGCTGGAGATGGCCGCTCTGAGGCTTGTTTAATAAAAGCAAACATGTATTAAACCAGCAGACCCTCCAACATAACCCCCTTCAATAAGTAGAAAGCACTCTGCTCCTAAGCTTCCAAGTGTCACTCATTTAGTTTTAATTAATTGATGGTTGAAAAACCATTTCTGTCTTCCACCCAGGTGATTACCATAGTAACTGGCTGTTGGAAGCTCAGGAGCGGAGTATTTTATGTCTAATTGAATGGGTCATGTTGAAGGGTCTGAGTTAATCTGATTAGTCAAATGAACAATGTGACATATGATGTGACTGTGACCCTTAAGCACCTCATCAGCAATTGAATTCTCCATTTAATTGTTGATGCTAAATCTCATTCATCTGTAGGCACATTACCAGTAATCACTGTTGATCCTCACATAGTGCATTAATGATTATTAAAGTGTGCTTATAGCAATGCTGTAATAAACTGTAGCAACAAGTCCGATAGTCACTTCTCTGTGCCCTTGTACTGCCTACTTTTAAAGCTTATGCAATAGAATTGTATCTCCATTGTTAAATACCAGAACTATCAATTGGTGGCTATCCAGATGCTGTCAGCTTTCTACTAAGCCTGTGCTGGGGCTTTTATTCTCCCCATACTTGGGGAGAAATCTGTTCCCCCTGATGGGATTAGGTGTGAAGTTCACCACCTATTTCCATCAAATATAGTGGCTAAAAATCATAAAGTTTATCTCGCACCTCTGTGATGTAGATCTGTGCAATGTGCCATTCCAGAGGAGAGGAGAGCAGGCCAGGTCTGGTATAGGTAGGCACAGGTAATATATGTAAAAGTTAGCAGTAAGTGCAGTGTGTGTGGTGATATTCTTAAGAGCAACTTCAAAGATGAGACCAAACCGTGATACCTTTAAATTTAATCAAACTGACACATCAAGCTTTTTAGAATGGAACAGCGCTATTCAGTCAGTCAAACACTGTACAAGAACTTTCATCTAGATCTTACACACTGATAGTATAATTAATTACATTGTCCTGCTTACTGTTACATATCAGTTTCTCTTATGAATGCCACACACTTTCCATCACTGCACTTGCTGCAATTTTTACATATATATTACCTGCGCCCATCATTTCTACTAATTTATAGTTTATGCATTTACTGGAGTGTGGTGGCAATTCATTTTATGTACATGTGTAGGCTACTGGGGTTATTTTATTTTAATGCTATATGCAGTCTTTTTCAGTTGCATATTGCATTGTATATGTTTTTGTTCCATACAAGTTATTGCAATGGTTGTTTGATAATTTTATAGTCATGGGGCTGGATCAAGAATAAAAAGGAGCTTGAAATTAAGAGAGGAAGGTTACTCCTGGGCAAAACCATGTTGATTTCAGGGGGAGTCAAGTTAATTGTATTCTTTGCATGCA
>WWET01001224.1:70185-89314 GCA_011038615.1 Limnodynastes dumerilii
TTCAGATTGCCAAAAAAAAGCCGGGGTTTTCATGAAACCCGGCAATTTCATGAAAACCCCGGCTTTTAGGTGGTAATGTGAACGGGGTATTACTGTCTTTTTGAAGTGTTCTGCAAAGCTCTCATTAAAACGTTTTGAAAGTGTTGAAAACAAATGCAAAGTTTAATTGTGTGTCTCCTGCATCAGAAACAAGAAAGACTGCTTTTGGAGTCATACATACCGTGAAGAAACCGCAAACTGAGGAAGAGGAAGGAACTACAACAGAGCCAGTTTCCAAAAAGGCTAAAAAATAAACTAAAAAAAGTTCCAGTTGTGTAAATATCATCTGCTATGTTATATATATTCTTATTACATAGAACTGGGAATGTAAACGCAGTGATGGAACTTGTGAATAAAAGCTTGCGAGAGAGACAATATTTCTGAACAGTTTTAATAAGTTTATTGTCTAACAGCTGTACAGAATATATATTAAACAATCCAACAATAATGGAACTGCTGAGGTTATATAGAACAATGTTACACACTTTGCTCATACCTCCATTTTCTGTACTGGTCTTTATTTTGTTTTACACTTCCCAAAACTTTCAGCAGTTCTAGAAGTGATTTAATTTGTTCATGTATATAATATAATAATTTTATTAATATAAGCCGCGTTATTAAAGTGCATAATATGTCTCAAGCTCCAGTTCCTGTGTGCTTTATTTGTGCTCACAAAAATGGCTGCCTCAATGATGATGCACTTTAAATATAATAACTTGGCACAAAAATGTTTATTTCACAGTTGTATACTGTTAATGCAGTAGTGCAAGAATCAGTTACAAATAGGCACCACTAGGTGGTGCACTTTGTTCATTCTTGCCCAGACTGCTGATCTTGAAGTTAGACAACTTATTAGCATACATATACATATTTGATTTAGATTCCATTTAGTTAGTTAATAATCACAATTGTGTTAGAACCACTTCTCTGATCACCGGTCTTGCACAATTTAATACATATGTAGTAATTCCACATTTAGCATTGCAGACGCACTGTGGTAGAGCAGATCCCAACTAATGTGATTATTGAAGACTGCATAAAAAAAAATTAGAATGATCAGAAGTCATTCTGTATCACAATGAATTCAGCAGAATTAATTTATTTTCCATTAATTGATATATAAAGATCATAATAATGAAGTTCTTCATAAATATATGTTGTCAATACAAAATGTACAGAAAATACAATACAAATGTACAAAAAGGACATTCTTTACTACAACCTTTGCATTTGCAATTGCATTTCTTTCTAGTACCTTCATTGTCTCGATCATCCTCTGACCATTATTAGTGATGGCTTGGAAGCCTGATGTGCCATTGTTTCCGAATCGGGAAACAACATAGCAGGTCTTGATTCCAAGCCATTAGAATGCTATCATAGCTTCCAGATACTTCTCCATCAGTGCACTAGAGCCAATTGTTATACTTAGATCTAGCCCTTATTTCACCATTTTATGCATTCCGATAATTCTGCTTTTGTTTTAGTTTCCCACATTTGGTTTTCGGGGAAACTTATGCAACAAAAGCAAACTTTGGTTGAAAAATACATTGTATGGGTGTCTTAGAAGGCTTCCCTGGTAGGTTCTAATCAATTAGCTTATTAGAAATTGGAGGAGTTGTGGTAAATTATTTTCTAAACCATTCTCCAAATTTCAAAAGTACATTAATTATACTAGTGTCATGATGACCTTTGTTGCAAGCTATGTATTGAGGGTTTGTTTATCAAGGCAAATCCAGTGGGTTAAACAGAGCACTAGTTTTAATAACTAGAACTGTACTATTTTAGACACATGGATCCAGTGCTAAGCCTCGTCTCTGGAAACATCTACAGAGCGAACAGGCAGCACAAAGATGATGTCTACTGGTTCATCTCCCAAACAAACCCTCCATTTACAAACGTTCCATTTGTCCCCATTAATAGTTTTCTGCTGGGTAAGGGCTCCTAACACGCTCGTCTTTAACAGGCGGTTACCCCAACCCATTGCAGTCATTTCCGTTACGTAAAACATCCGAGAGGTCTCTCCGGCATTTTCCACAATTCGTTACGTCATGTAAGTTGTCATCCAGATGTTAAAGTGCAAGACATGTTGCACTTCTGCATATAACATAGTCAAAATATAAATATGTGCGCCCTTTAAATATGTTAATACAATATCAGTCATGCAGCTATGTCTCATTTTTATCTTCACGTACACATTTTTGACCTAATGGAATTAGTATAAAGCACAATAGCAATGCAGTCGAAACATAAATAAATAAATACATTGAAAGTAAAACATCAAAAGTGCAAAGAGTTTGAAATAAATATGGAATAATCTTATCTTAAAGCTTCTGAAGCAAAAAAAAAAAAGTGCTTGGCAATGCCTCTTCACTGGGGTTTTTCCATCGGGCTGTTCTGTCAAAAGTTCTGTATGTGAGATCCCTTATATGTGTTATCCTGTAGACTGCTGAATATTTCTTTTGCGCCATTCTGCCACTGGAGGACAAGTTCCATTGGAGTTTTTCCCGCCTGTCACATCAAATTAAAAGTCATTTAGTCTGGTTTTCATTCAGTGCTTAAAATGGATGTAAATCACATAATTGTCCCTTATAATAATTGTGTTTATGGACTAGATCCAGACTTTTCAAAGGGAGCATCTTCAGAGAGGATTGGAAACTGCTTTATTGCTAAAGCGCAGGTGTCATGTTCCCAGGATGGAACTGGATCCAGAGTTCCATCGTGGCATAATTCATGTCGGCCAGGCAGGAAGTGGGAAGTGTTTCCGCAGTGTGGGAGGTATGTTAATAGTGCAGTAGGGAGTGCAGAGGTTTTAAGGTATGGTCCTCCTATCGTATTGGCTTACCAGCACAGGAGGCTGAATCTAGTGGGAACCCGGCATTATATGCCCTCTATGTAGCAACATTAAGTCTGTATCAGCCCTTTCTGAAGAGTTTTTATTAAATAATCTTGCATATCTCACCACTCATGCTGACTGATCATACTTTCTACTAGTTTGATTGGGTAAGGGACATGCAGCACCTAAGAGACTATAAACAGTAATACGCAATTAAAACTGGGGTCCCCTCAAAGAACGGCCTTATATCGATAGGGCTGTTTTTGCTGGGAAATTGATTGCTTATGCCTCGAAGAGGTATAGTCACGGAATACAGTGCTCTGAAAGGTGAGTGGCTAAACTAACCCCAACCCTTCCCCTAATTCTAACCCTAACCCTCCCTAGCCCTCCTCCCCCTCTAATACTAAAATGCCCTGGAGAGGTTACTCACCTCTCTGTAGCTGTCACCCGATGGGTCTGCGAAAATGAATGGGTAAGTATGCCGATCACACACTCACCCATTCATAAACAAAATTCTAAAATGACCCCCCTATTCGAAATAGAGACAGCTGAAAAGTAACTTTCAGCTGTCTCTTTTGCAAAGCGGACCATTGAACCGGAGCCTGCAACCGAAAACTGGATATGTCTAAATTTCAGTTTTCTATACTTAAGTGATGATACAGCTCCCGTAGCACTTCCATATGCAGATACAGCACTTTGAACCAGGTTGAAATTCCACACGTAACTTCATAATGCACGCCCCTGGCATGTGCAGAATTTTGTTGCATTCCATGCTAAGAACCCTACCTTAACTTTTCAGCATGTAACGCTGTGTGTGCTGACTGCTCTTTCGTATGGAAGTGCCTAACCCTGCCCATACTGTACAACAAAGGCCGCCCCCCCACCACCAAAACTGTGTAACCTAGGACATAGTGTTGTCACGCGCTGAACACATGGAAACAAGTTCGGTATGATCAGCTTTCTGATGTGTAACATTTGGTGTGCACATGCGCAGTACGAGCACACATTCCGACTTGCGCACATGGCTGTCATTACATCTGGATATAGCCCATTAATATTATTAGAATTATTATTTTTATACTGTATTCTGCTGCACAGCATTTGATAGGATTGCTACATGTTCATCCTATGTGGTGCTAAGGTATAATATGAGACCAGTCTGTTCTGTTCAGACAGTAAAAAGAATTGGATCCAGACCTCTGAGATTTGTGAGCACAGAGCTTTTAGCAAACAATTCTGAGTGATCTGCTAGTTCTTTGCTGAAGTATCCCCTTATGGGCCGGCTTCCAGAATCTATGGACTGCCTTAAGCTTTCCATCTTAGGAGCTTGGAAATGCACAAAAATACAGAGATTTGGATGGTTACACACACACTGGACCGGATTCACAGTTACGTAAGCTGTTTTAAGAATTGAGCTACTACACGTGTGTAGTAGCTTATTTACGCTATCTACATATTGTTTCTGTACGTAGATTGTGTAAGCGCGGTCTTTAAACTGCGCTTACGCAGTCTACGTACAGAAATGATACGTAGATAGCGTAATAAGCTACTTTGCATGCATAGTAGCTCAATTCTTAAAACAACGTACGTAAGATGAAAACTACGTAACTGTGAATCCGGACCACACTGAGGACCGTATTCAGACTTCCGTCAGCGATCGGGCCGCAAATATACGCAACTAAGTGGCAGGTCGGAGCAGGTTACACCCACCAGTAAAAACAGTCCCTCTCCTCGCTTCCTCCTGCCGGACCTAAACTTAGACCAGCATTGACTTGCCCTATCTGGCTGCAGTAACTTCCGGCTTTATGTGTATAAGTTGCGTATATTTACGGCCCTAACCCTGTAAGCGCGCCCACTTTCCCTCATCTCAATGCCTCTCCCCGCCCATTTCTATGTAAATCCTTAGGTGTGTATATTTCCGCCGCACTTAGGGTCGGATTCTTCCCCATCTTCCCCCGATTCACAAGTCCGACCCTTAGCTATTTCCGACCTTAACTTCAACATCGACTGCGTATCACTATTACTACGCATGCGCAGTTGCTGCAAAATCGATCCGATCCTAAATATACTTAACTTTCGTTAATTTCGGATCTCTGAATACGGCCCTGAGAGAGGAAATGTCCACTTGTGAATGCAGCCCAGTACATTGTGAATGGGTTGCAATGCATTCCGATTCATTAGCACAGACTCCCACAGCTCTGAGCATGTGCAGCAAATGGAAAGTGAAAAAAACTCAGGTCTGGATTCTGCCCAATGTGTTCACTTTGCCTATAAATTGTGACATAGGTAAATAAGGTCACACCTTCAAAAGTTCCTGAAAATGTGCTCATCTAGGAAATGAAAGTTGATGTTTGTCGAGTACTTACACAATTTTTAATAGTTAAATTGGCTCCATACAGGATCAAGAGTCTCATCATTTTGTAACGATTTAATCTCACTCCATCGTGCATTGGTGTGTCCCCTTCCTGCAGAAATCACAAGAATTATGTCACCAGAGCTTCCAAAGCATCTCATAATTATCTAAACATTTGAGAGAAATAAAATATTTTTTTAGGGCCGTAGTTGGTTGAAAAGTCCATCAGGAATTATTCTTTATTTATCCATTTTAGGGACTCTCCCTATTTGAGGAAAGTAGTATTGAGGAAAGTAATAAGTATTATAAATAGTATAATAGGATATTATAAATATCCTATCATTTCATGTGAAACTGGCTTAAAAGTGAGTTTGTGAAATATGTTTGTTTTTCAAATAAAATTATTGTAAATATCTAGAAAAAAATGACCAAATTGTAACTAATGCACTTCTTATTTACAATTATATATGATGAGAAGCTTTACTCAAATCTTCACTAAATGTTAAACATTTTAGGAGATTAAGGGAAAGGAAAATTAGATTAGCAACCAATTAGATTCTAGCTGACATAGTAATAGGAAAGTAAGAGCTAGAATCTCACATGGCCACTTTTCCTTTTTTACACAGTTTAGTAAATCTAGCCCTAAGTATTTTGCAGTAAAATATGAAATAAATTATATTCTTCAGTTTAAAAAAATAAATATGTGACGCTCCTAAAACTCACAGCAACCAGATCTACAGACGTACACTATCACTGTAAAATTGTATTTGGTCATTCAAAGCTAATTATTGATTGGTGCCTATGAACTGTTCCAAGTTAGTAACCCTAAGGAGGTATAAGGACACAAGTGTTTTTTTTTCTCACCCGGTCTTTGGCATTTAGGTCTGCTTCACATGCAATGAGATGTTCTGCACAGTCATATTGACCAGTCCTGACTGCAACATGGAGGGGGGTACTGAATAACTAGAGAAGGAGAGAGCATAGAGTAATGTTATACAATGTCATCTAAGCCTGTGCTGTTTCTTTATAATACATTAAATACAATAAAGACAATCAATGAGTTTGGAAATGTATAAATAACCAAATGTAAAAAATAAAATAAAAACGAAGTAATTATTCTTAGAGATCTGTATCCAGCTAAGTAGGAAAAAACAATTAGAAAGTATAAATAATATGAAGCATATTTTATATACCACTTCATATGGCTCTGATCCAAAGCAAACAATTAGCAAATCTGCACCTTGGCATAACCATATTAAGCTGTTAGTGCTGGAGGCAATTTTATATGTACAGTTCAGTTGAGAGGTGGGCTCTAGTATTTTATAGTTTAGTATTTTTGGTATTTCAGGTATATTCCCTATATAAAAAAAAAAAATGACTGCATTCCTCACATTGGCCCTGATCCACACTTAAGAGTGAGTTAGGTGTGGACAGAACCGCACCTAACTCACTCATGCAGCCCTTAAACTGCCTCATCTTTTTAGGTACCTTATGGCATTTAAGATCTTATCATGTGTAGTTTCCTTCTTAAGAAGGAAGCTAAGCACGGACAATGCCTCTCCCCGGCCTCCGCAGCTAATCTAAATCCCTCCCCCCTTCCTCTTCTAACTAAACACTCCCCTAGGCGGCATTAGCACACGTCTTTCTAACTAAACTACTCCGTGCGGTTTTTAAAGACCATCTACATACCTAACTGGTACGCAAATTGCGTAAATAACCTACTATGCATGCATAGTAGGTTATTTCGGGAAAATACACACTTAAGAAGAACAAGCTTCTTAAGTGTGAATCAGGACCATTGGATCTGCTCTTGCTGCATATAAGAGCATTACTGGAATAAAATGAAGCCTCTTTCATCTCTAAGGACCAGATGCAGACTACTGAAACCAGATCCCGTCTGTATCCTGGGTCCCTTGCAGATGTATGGAGGTCACTCTCCTCACATGTACAGGTTTACGATCACAGCCAATGGGGGCAGTTCAAAAAGCTTTATAGGGCAAGAACACACCCTTTCTGTAAAATGTACATAGACCTCACTATGCGTACACGCCATACGCCTCCCAGCCCTCCATCGGAAATACTTCCAGCATAGAAGTCTGGATCCTGAGGGTCCATTTCCATGCTGGAAGTCTACTGCATGTGCAGTAGCCAAATGTAGACTTTTTTAGCACCTGCAAAGAGCGAGAAAATGCCCACATCTCATAAGTCTGGATCCAGTCCTATATGAGAAATATTGCAGGTTACACAGGCTTCTGATTGTAATGGATAAGGGCAATGTAGCAAGAAAATGCTGTTTAGGAATGTAAAGTACCTTGTCTCTTGCATTGATATTTGCGCCTTTGTTAAGCAGTAACTTTAAAACGTCCACACTTCCACCACGACAGGTCCAGTGAATTGCTGTGGATTCAAGCTGTGAAGAAACCAGGCAATTAACTCAGCTACACACATGCAATGTTCTTAATGCGTTCTTAAAATTGTAAAGTAGAGCTTAATTGTAAATGGAAATCAATTACAGATATATACCGAAATTGTTTCAATTAGTGAATATGATTTTCTTTAGGGATCTATAACCTTGAAAACATTTGTGTTGGACTGACTCACATTTGAAAATGTTTAACTATACAACTATTTTAATTTCTGTGTATTCCAAAGTTTAATGAGCAGGTGATAAGTAATGTGTCAATAGTTCAGAACTAACAGTATCACAATGAAACCTTTTTCCTGCTTTCTTTTTTACTCCTTTCACATGAAAGGTGCAACCCGAGTTTTTCAACCCGTGTCGCACAATAAAAAACTTGATTTTAGGAATTTGTTTGCTATTGCTCTTAGTAAACAAATCTCTTACCGGGCGGTGCATCACACTGTCAGGGCAGGCCCTGGTCCCAGAATTTCCCAGGTCAACCAGTGAGAAATTCCAGGGTCTGTGACCCTGAGATGATCGGTTTGACACCGCAATATCCTTGGTTGTAAGCCCCAGGATATTGCTCTGGCAGAGATGTGAAAGGGGTATAATACATCTCTTTCTATCAAAGTGTGTCTACTATATACACTATACATCAAGTGAAGGGAGCCAGTTTGTTCAGTGAAGTCATTAGGAGCCAGTGATGTCATTGGTCTGGATCCAGACTTAGTTAAGTGCTTTAATTTAGTTACTCCTGGGCTAAGCCATGTTGATTGCAGGGGGAGTCAAGTTAATTGTATTCTTTGCATGCAGGGATATATCTTTGAATTGCTTACTGCACACAGATACTGACCAGCTTTACTATCACACTCTTATTTAGACTCAGGATAGGAAACATCACCTCTCAACTCTAATACTGTTTGCAACAGATGAAATATGACTCCCCTGCAATCAACATGGTTTAGCCCAGGAGTAACTAATTTCAAGCACTTAACAAGGTCTGGATCCAGCCCATTGTGTCAAGGACTTTTCAGTATTCTGATGTTTCACATGGGGCTGGGTATGTTTTTATTGTTTGGTTGTTGTGTATTGCTTATACCCTTTCATGTATGATTGTACACAGTGAACAATTTTCTGTTGGCAATCATTCAAAATTTTGATTCAATTCCTCTTTGAACTATTTCCCTGATGATAACGTGTGACTTGGTATTTTTATGGGTGTGACAATTTAATTCTATTATTTCTGTGATTATTTGCATAATAACTTAGGTATTAATTCTAGTTAGAGAGCAGGAGGTGGTAACTTTCCATTAGTCTATTATTTTCCCTATGATTTCAGAGCTATGTAAGATGGGGCTGCCTCACATCAGTAGAATTATTGTTGTAATCTAGTAGCATTTTCCAGTGTTTTTTCCAGCACTCGCTGTATGTGCTTTATTGTAACTATTTTCATTTTAAGAAGAAAAAAAAGATCAGCATACCATGTCACAGAACTCCAAGTCTGCACCAGCTTCTATTAACCTCTCTACGATGGGAAGGTGCCCTTCTGAGCATGCTCTGTGCAGGGCTGTGCGTCTGTACTGTTAGGAAACACACAGCTTGGTTAAAGAGAAATCACATTGATAAACAAAAGTCATCATTCAAGCTTTTCATTGGTTTTGATTTATACTATTATGGGGGCTCAGAGGGCTTGGAGTGACTGACGGGCCGTATTCAGAGAACCGTTTTTGGGGGGAGTTGCGTGCGTATTTTTAGGATCGGATGAACTGCGCATGCGTAGTAACAAAATTTACGCTATCTACGTTGATTTTATGCGCAGAAGTCCATTAGGCACAGACTTGTGAATCGCATGTGGGAAAATACGTACAGAAGGGTGTGGTTGACAGATACGCGAGAGTGGGTGGAGGGAGGCATTTAAATGACCGTTTGAGGGCTCGTGAGGGCGCGGTTAGTTAGATACGCCCGGAAACGCACACTTAAGTATAAGGGTGGTCGAGGCACTCGTAAGTCTAGAATAACCCGTCCGTGTGAGAGGAGCATCATGGGTGTTGCCTTGCAACGTTCGTGCGTATAATTGCCAACCTTTCGCTGACGGATCTCTGAATGGATTGGATGAACTGCGCATGCGTAGTAACAAAATTTACGCTATCTACGTTGATTTTAAGTGCAGAAGTCCATTAGGCATGGACTTGTGAATCGCATGTGGGAAAATACGTACGGAAGCGTGTGGTTGACAGATACGCGAGAGTGGGTGGAGGGAGGCATTTAAATGACCGTTTGAGGGCGCGGTTAGTTAGATACGCCCGGAAACGCACACTTAAAGATAAGGGTGGTCGAGGCACTCGTAAGTCTAGAATAACCCGTCCGTGTGAGAGGAGCATCATGGGTGTTGCTTTGCAACGTTCGTGCGTATAATTGCCAACCTTTCGCTGACGGATCTCTGAATACGCTCCGACATCAATTTAAATTTGCATCTTGGCGCAAAGTATACCAACTAACTACAAACTTGCCTTAATTTCTACCCAGCACTGGACATTGAAGTTATTTGCTGGTTAGTTACTATGGATTGGGCCCTTACCTTAGATTTATCTATGGCTGGATCCCCAAGTAGAAGGTTTGGATGGATCTGCAGTCACTAGGGTCACACTAGATACTACAGACACCCGTGAATTAACAATTGAACCACTCCTACACACACAGACAGATGTCTGGCAGTCAGGGCATATCTTTTTTTTTTCCCATCTGGAGCACAAGGAAAATTTTGAATGTACAAAAGTACAACTCAGTCCCCCCGTCAGAGAAGTTAGATGTGTCATTTCTCTAAAGTCTGGACAGGATTGGAATGCTATCCGATTGAGGAAGTAGGTGGGGGTTGCCGGTATTATGGTCTGTTTTGCAACAGGTTATCGTAAGGCATCTAAATAGCATCCATTTTAAAAAAGCAGCGATGGAGTGACTGCAAGAGTCGCAAAGATTTCTGTGCCAGCAGGTAAGTTTTTTCACCTTACACTAATCTTAACCCTCTCCTAACCTTCTTTTTCTCTTAGCCTAACCCTAACCTTCCCTTTCAGTCCCACAGCCTAATCCTAACCCTCCATACCCTGCAGCCTAACCCTCCATGCATTGAAGCCTAACCCTAACCTTTCCTTAAAATCCTAACCCTGGTCCGGATTCACAGTTACGTAGTTTTCGTTTTACGTACGTTGTTTTAGGAATTGAGTTACTGTTGCTGAGGTTTTCAGCAATGTGTTATTGTCGGAATAGTGACAGCCAAACCTGCAACCGCATCCCCCAATTGGGTATATACATTGAACAAAAACATCCTCTGCAAACTGAATGATACGCATGGAAACTGCGGAGCTCAGGACCTGATCCTATAATATTAGTGAAAATTTGAACTTTTGAACACCATTCCTAGTAGTCTTTTCATATGTTAAATATCTGACATGCTAAAATAAAGTGACAAATATAAAAGTTAGGATTCTCAGCTAACACTCAACTAACAAAATAGATCTGTAGGAACTGTTATACTTGTTCTTTCCAGATTTATTTCATATCTGCAGTGTTTTCCCAACCTTAACTGTCTCTTATCATAGGTCTGTCAGTGGGCACCCAGGTCTTGATGCCAGTTTTTAACCTGGAGGGCAAGTCAGCTCTGCAGCTCTTTAAAAAAAGACAACCTTGCTGGATAATCATATCTTTGGGCCTCATCCAGAGCTACAATGTAGCGCTGAGCGTACTAAAGCTCAGAGTTACATTGTGGACTCCCTCTGACACTCCCCCTGCCCCCAGCGTACTTACCCTCGCTTACGCCGGCTGAAGGCTACCTTAACTACCAGCCTCATTACCCTCCCTCCCCCCGCCTCTCTACACTAGCTACAGCGTAGTAACACTGAGGGACGCCCCCTCCAGCTAGTTTTTCAACCCGTGTCACTAGATCGGGATTTACTACGGCGGGCGTAGATCTGAAATAGCCCCTTTGTCCTTAACAGTACTGCCACATGTTCAGTGGTGGGCATGGGCTGTATTGTAGGGAGCCATTTTGTGGAAGCCCATGTTCTTTATTGACATCAGTTGTTCTTCCAGGAATTTGACTTTTGACGTGGTCTACAACTTATATTACACAGTGTTATGGTACATTTTTAAAAGACTATATGCAAGTTAGGTTTCAAATATAAGACACCTCTTTGCCTCTTCTTTAAGATTTAGTAAAATGGCAATAATGTCATATATATAACCCCTATCTATAGATTCCAACTTATATTTTGAAAGGATCATATTGAATTAGAATGAATGTTGGCTTTACATAGAATTTTTATACATTTGTAAATGCCACAAATGCAGAAAAAGAATTTCTGGGAAAAAAATAGACCATAATCTCTTATACATAAATCAGATATGAAGCTAAAGTGAATTGAAACCAGGTTGACTTGTGGGGCACATAAGCTCAACAACTAAAAATATTAATCATGGGAAGACCTAATCTCCCAACAGACATATAAGTCATTACAGTGCATAAAAGTGTCTGACCTGCTGACATGAATAATAAGAGAGCCAAGTCCTCAGTACTGTAACTTCCACCAAGCCTGGACATTTGCTAGCTCCGTTAGCATGAAGGGAATTTGAGATAGGTGCCAACAGAATGACTGAGGGTTGCCAACCCCTGTTCTAAAGCCTTGTTGTGGCGGCATAGGCTGTATATAGCTTTAAAACAAAATTTACAACCTACCTCATCACAGGTATTCGGATCCCCACCATCTGATAAGTATTTTTCAATTATAGGCAGTTTGTTATCCAACGCAGATTTTAAGAATGTTGTTTCATCCACTTTTTCTATCTAGTAAAGATATATGTTTTTACATTGGTGTTTTTTTATTTCCAACACAAGCTACTATTAATGAGATCTTCAAACACACTTACTATTGGTTCAGGTTCTGGTTCCTTGACCACTGGCACTTTAACTTTCTTGCATCTTTTTCGTTTTTTAAGCTTTATTATAGTTTGAAGATCTTCCAAGTTATCCAACTTTGGTCGTTCATCTAGTTTCTTTTTAATCAGCTACATGTAAAATAATGAATGAGTATTAAATGATCTGACAAAATGTAGAAAAAAAAACCATTGAAATCAGATAGTTATGTATTCTGATTTGTTTTCTGATGTTGTATAAAGTGTATTTACAGTCATAAGCATAGTTTGCCCAGTTACAGTCAGTAAAGCAGACTATTTGTCTAATGCAGAGTGTGAATGCTGTTGCTGGATAAACATGCTGAAATGTAATGGTGCAGGGTGCAGCATAGAATTACTTTAGTTTAGTTTTGCTGCTTTAGTTTCACACTGTAGTTTAGAGTTGGTATCTAAATCTGTTTGCTCCAAACTCTGAATTAGGCATATGCTGGTTTTAGCACACAGCCTAGATATACATATTCCCTGACTGCAGTTCCAGATTATGTGACGAGGGGGAAGGTGAAAAGGGAACTGAAAAGTCAAATGGGAGATATATCCAAATATGTTTGGGGGCACACAATGAAATGGGGGAATACTATAACATATGGGGGACAAGTAATAAACGGAAGGCACTACTGTGGACACATTGGGGTCTGATTCAGAGTTTGGGAGTAAGGGCAAAACAGGTGAAAACGTACAGCTCAGCTAAACAATTTTGCTAAATAATGGGGTACTAATTAATTTAATTGATTTTGCATTCCTGGAAAATACTTTACTTTTGCACATAGAACTAAAATACTTCACAGCTTTATGTCCAGTCTATAAATTATTGTCTGGGTGTAAAGAAACATCACCTCTCAATTCTAATTCTACTTTCACAATGTAAATTTCCTCCCCTTGCAGTTGAACATGGTATTGCTCAGGACTACACTTGCACCTAAAAAAAAGGTGTAAGTGCAGCTCTGAATCAGCCTCATAATGAACTTGGGACCTACTGCTGAGGGCATTACTATGGGCAGATAATGAACCTGGGGCATATAGATGCACCTGGATGAAAGCCCTGGGCAATGATGGGGTTATCCAGAGTTTGGAAGTAAGGGCAAAACAGGTGCAAGGGTACAGCTCGGCTAAACCATGGCAAGTAAGGGGTGCTATTTATTTTAATTCTTTTGCATGCAGGGAAAATTAGAGTTGTGCTAAGAAACTTCAACTCTCAATTCTAATTCTGCCTTCACAATGTCATTTTGCCTCCCCTTGCAGTACAACACGGTATTGCTCAGGTTACACCTAAAAAAAAAGGTGTAATTGCATCTCTGGATCAACCCCAATATGAATAGGAACAGCACCCAATCCTATAATCCTAATGATCTGTACAGTTGCAATCCTAGTAGTTTCTTGCATTCATTAGAATTATGATTTTTGTGTAAAGTATTTGTAAAATGGGGTCATTATATGATTAAATAAATTACCCTTATGATTGCAGATATATTAGAAATGATATCAAATTGTAGAAATAATAGTCTTGAATTACACTACAGAGTACATTCAGTATTAATGAATATTAATAAGGCTACTGAATTGTGTGAGCTCTCTTTTATGGGTGCCGATGGCTAGACAGACTGATTAGGTGAGTGCATTAGATATTAGATACTGAAGTATTGCCATAAAGAGGTGATATTGTAAGGTCATTGGACACACCTCAGCTTTGAGCTGTTTCTGCAGAGCTTGTTTCTCTTCCTCTTGCTCAAGCAAGGATTTTGAAGTTGTTTTTAAGTCATCTTGTTTCTCTAGAGTTACAGCTGTTTCATAAACTCCTTGTTTAAAGTCTCCAGATACAATATCTCCATTTTCTTTCTTGTCACTTTTCTTTCCGGTCACCTGTAGGTAAATACATTATATATGTTTATAGTCTAAAACATTTCAACTGTGCAATTCCATATGCAATGTATTCACTTCACTGATCCAAAATTAAATTAAATTAAATCTTTTTTAAAAAAATGTAATCATATTTTTAACATATAATTTTCTTCTTCTTTGTAGAACTATTTAAATTTTATTAAGTTTTATAAAATAAAATCTTACCTATAACAATTCCAACTACTGACCACCAAATGAATGGCAAAAACACAAACTCCATAAAACAAACTAAATAATAATCAACAATAACATGCAAAAATGTAATTAGAAATACTATAACATCTAAACTATGTATATAATTGTTTCTTCCATTTTATATCACTTCAGGCAGAAAACTCAAAAAAGTTTAGAAATCAAAATATTTGTGTAAAATATATTGATGAAATTTCAAATGTACAAGATATATAAACCCATTAATAATCTCCACCGTAGATTCCATGTAAAAAAAACAAACAAACCTATACAACAACACCATAAATAAAACCTGGCCATGATATTTTAATTTAAAATAAACCTACCAGGTCTTCCACCTTCAGCATCATTTTGCCTGTGATGTCTTGTAACGATCTTTCCTGATGTTAACCTTAATGAAGACAAGTTAATTCTCCCCTTCAAAACCAGCCCAGTTCTGCTTTATATATACTGTGTCTCTGGCAAGGTTGAATGAGGTAATGTTCCAACCTGGGAACCAACATCTATGTGGTAAGTTCAGTCTCAGAGATAGGTGCTCTGCCATTCCAGACATGTTAACTAGCCAGATCTCGTGTCATGTGAGATGCTTGGAGGGAGGGAGGGGATGGGAGGTGCGATGGGCCTTATGATAACATAATATCACATACACTAACCACATTGCATATCCCAGTTGGTATGAAATGCGAGATGTCCATTTCACTGGGAATGACTCAAGAGCTCAGCAATGCTAGTCATTCTATCTGTACTAGTATGACAGCTGGCCCTATTGGTCTCGCACCAGATTTATCTCTTGACAGCCAAATGACTAAAAGATGCTGGAAAGAGACTTGTATCAGAGGTTTTGTCCGATAAATGCCTTTGTCGTCACTGCTGATTTCAGACGGTGCTTGTTGTTTCATTTTATTTCAGGGCCTAGTAGTAATGTGATGGGTGTGGGAGGAATGCCACATTCTATATTTAATGTCTAGAACTCTCTGGAGGATTACTGAGCTAGACCCATGTCTCACAACTAAATATGACAATGATATAATTGTAAACAATCCATTGCAAATAGCACAAATGGGCAGCTATTGCTTCAATAGTAGTAAACAAGCTTAAAATCTAATTATATACAGTCATTTATGAGGGAAGGAGTAGAGGGAGTTTTTTAGACAAAAAATATTTTTTATATTTGTAAATAAATTTTTGTATTGTATAGTATTGTCTAACATTGAAAATGTTATTAAAATAGAATATTTAGAGATGTATTGTGCTATAGAGTGTCTGCAGCCTCTCACTCACTACTGGAAGGTCTAAAGAAGTTGGTGTGAATGAAAGGCACTGACAGGCTTTGAGAAAGGGCACGAGTGCCCAAAACGCGTTAGCCAGCAATCTTCAGTCCATCAAGTTCAACCTATTATGGATCTCATGCGATCTCTATCTTATAATTGATTGATCCAGATGAAGCAACCTCCAATCTGTTGCAATCTAAGAAAAATCTCTTCTGCCATTACAACCTTCCCTGGCAGTAAATTCCATATCTTAACTGACCTTACTTTGTGACCCTAAGATGAGCAAGTTTGGATCAGCATGCAGTCCGCTGGCATTTCTGTACTGCATATTGCTATATCAATGCTGTAACTAGGGTGACACTGGTATGGCATATGATCTGGAAGCTAATTGCACCGAGGTCCAAGGGGGCACAATTGGGAACCACGAGACTCACCTGGTGCTACCTCCTGAACCAGCTGACAGGCCACAGATGCTAATCATGATCTGTGGCGATGGCCAGGCACAGTGTCAGTGTCACTTTCTGCACAACAATGAGCAGTGATGTCTAGAGTCTCCCTACGCCACTGCTCAGTTCAGTGTTCCTTCAACATTGTGGCTGTGGTATTTGGCTCACTGTGGCATCGTCAACATGGAAAACAGTGACACATTGGAGGCCCATCACCAAGGTCATGATAATAACCCCTTGCAAGTAAACCAACAAGTGAAGAGTGAATCCAAGTAACAAAAACAATAACATTGATATAACATTGAAGTGAACAACTGCTCAACTCATTTCACTGACATGGAAAATAAATTGTTAGTGGCATCGATGTAGCAAAAGATATGTATAGGCCTTATATCCGGCAGACAACACAATGGGAATTCGGGTGACACGGCCTGAAAAATCCTATCTGAATGCATCTAAATCAGGGAATTTTTTTTTATTATTATTTATTAAAACAACAATTAGATTTTAAACATTTTTACTTTAGCTTTGAAACATACCATGCAGAAATGGAAGCTGCTCTACATACAACAACAACCAGAAGACATATATATTATATTTATGTATAGTTGAGCTCTTCTATCCCTAATCCAAGATCCACTGATGTAAAACCACATGGCCAGACTAGATGGGTCAAATGTTTCTAATCTGCCATCTACAGTGTTACATAGTTAATGTAAAAAACAAGTTAAATATGAGCACTCACACCCGTAGCCCAGGCAAGTACTGACACATTTTGGGGGTTGAAAAACATGTAATGCCCACAAACATCTACCATTACTAGGCTATGACAGATAGGGCTGCTTACACAGCATAAGGTCCAAGCACTTCATACGCTTTAAGCAATGCTTCCTCCACCATATTAATTTTCTGTGCTGGGAAATATTAGTTCCATGTTTTCTGCTGCAGTACACATTTGTGCTCTAGTAAATTTACATCCAGTTTAACTGAACAAAGTGTGATTTATGAATACTGGACAAGATCCAGTCCTCCGCATGCTTTATGTACATGCCAGAGTCTGAATTTACGCAGGGTAGAGGGGAGTGCAAGCCCTCCGTCACTCCTCTCTATCGGTAGTAGTTCTGGACAATTATGTGTCCAGAACCCTACCTTAACTGTTACGCATTGTTCTGTGTCCTTACAAACGCGGATCAATGGGCCAGATCCTAAGCTAAGCACGCTAGCGTATTTACTCTAGCTGATGACGTAAAATTGACAGATGTTACGCCACGTAACTCCTAACGTACGTATTATCAGCGTAAATACGAATGAAGGGGTAGGGGCATCAATACGTCACCCGTTATGTTTTGGAGGCGGAGGGAGGCTTTTAAATTGGACAGTATGGGCTGAGTTTGGCCATCACATACGTAAATCCATTACGTATGTCAGTAGTTAGGCTATGAAAAGTTAAGGTAGGATTTGTTCAGCATAAAACAACCAAAGTACGACCGAGGGGAGTGCCTAGGGGAGTGCATAGTAAATATGCTATGAGTTTTAGCGTAACTAGCCCGTAGGTCTGGATCTACCCCAATGTGTACCTGTCCTTCACCCTCCCCCGACTCCACATTTATATGCCTATCCCTGCCTCTATGCAAATTACGTGCGTAAGTCCCCTGATGTTATTACTTCTGGATCCAACCTATTCCATTGTGTTCATTTATTATGGGGCCAAAGAATCACAATCAGTGATTCTTGGTCCTGACCCCACCTCCTCTAGTTCCCAACCCTCAGGACTGCATTATTGATGCCATGTCAACCCCAAAGCAACATATGTTATATTCAGGTCTCTATTGAAATGATTACAATATTGATTATCAATATATTAGTAATAATTCAAATATTATGCTAATGAATGTCATCTAAAATATTTAGTTTGAATTATATTAAAGCTTTGTTACTTGTCTTGGTCCTAAACGGCACCTATCACTAACATCACAACCAGGTGAGTTATTACTGTAGACTATAAAGACTTGTTTTGCTGTGTTATTGGGTTATTTTTTCTGTTAGTTGTATTAAAATTGTAACACAGTTTCAAACTCATTACTGTTATCCACTAACATATATACTCAAATATACATGACACTGGCCTTTCATCATACCGCCTCAGAGTAACATAAACTCCAATTCCAAGTCTGATTGTCCCGATGCTTAAAATATCCTTAGGCAAGACAAGCTTGTTCTGGCACCTCTGCTGTGTTGCCTCAGACCTATGATGATCATTAGTTATTTTAGGCCTTGTAGGTCACCTTTTTCTGAAGTGTAGTACCTGCTGGGACTATATGAACATTGCTGTACATATATAGAAGACTCTGAACGGTGTGTGTGTATGTGTGTGTGTGTGTGTATGTGTGTCTGTGTGGGTTTTTTTTTGTTATTTTCTTATTTTATTTTACAGGTATTTTACAGGTATCATGTTTTAATGTGATCCTAGAGTAACATAGTGTTATATGGACTATATATCTACAGCTGCTGGCCTTGGGACTGTGCCAACATTAGGGTCTTCTCATTGGAGAGGCATCTGGAATGTAAAGGAACACCTACAATATCATCACATGTTACATATCCCATGCCCAGTAAATGACATACAGTGTTACTGAATAATGAGTAATGACTCTTAAGACCACCATGGTATAGAGTAACAGTTCACAGACTGTGCCATATTCCCCTTTCAAAAAAAACCACACACTTTTCCTA
>WWET01001224.1:90416-118590 GCA_011038615.1 Limnodynastes dumerilii
ATATTTATATTTATTGAAAAAAGTTGATGGGCCAAATCCAGAGTACGTACGTACTTTGGCCGTTTTACACTTGCCGAACCCTACCTTAACCTCAGAAGAGAAATAATAGGTACTTACCTGCGCTGCTTCAATGGGGGCTAATGACGATCTGAGAATATACGAAGGGGTGGGGGACTGCTACGGTCACTTCACAAAGGATCTTAAGGGGTAATCGTGGTTATGCCTCTAGGATCTATATGGAACAGTAGATAGTGTACCTCGCGCCTACATACAATAATTGTCAATATATGGTATATAATATGGATAAAAATATATCACCAAATGGTTGTAAAATATAGATTTATTCAAGAATTCATAAAAAGGATTAATGTAAAAATACAGACAATGGGGTAGATCCAGAACTACTTCTGTCTTCCATAGACGGACGCAATTCAATAAACAATAGCTACTGCGCATGCGTAGTAGCTATTGTACGTAATCTGCGTATCGTTTCGATACATAGATTGCGTATATGCATTTTCACGTCAGCGGCTAGCGTAAAAACATAGATCGATAGATAGATCTGTATATAGCATGTATGTGTATACATGATATCCTAAGTGCTAGAAGAGGACCGCTGATCTATAGTGCATATCATTATATATTTCTATTTTTCTCCTATGGCTGTAAATAAATATCAGTGTTACGTTAATGACAGCATCATTCAGCAAAACCATTTCAAAATTCACTTTGCTTTGGAACTGAACATGCTAATTAAATAGTAAAGCATGTTTAATAACCACTTCAAAGCAAGAACATTGGGAGGATTTGTATTTCAAACATGCCAGTCATTCAGTGACTTCAGTGAGTATTATCCTGAAGCTTTCACTTATCCTTGTTGGCATATTATATTAGAGACTGAGAAATAATACCCTTTAGCTGCTACTCAACTAAACCTGCCATGATAAACCTTTCTCGGACAAGTACCATAGTGGAATAAATAAATGTTTACTTAGCTGACCATCCAAGATCATTTTCGTTATCAGAGGATTTTATATTAATAGGTAACAGTAGACAATGCCATATGCAGACCTTCTGACATTGCATGTAACGCTATTCTCCCATAGGTCTATTTTCTTATATTCTATATATGCAGTATGGACACAATTATCATAATAAAGAAATGTAGTTGAAAAGTGAATGTGACTCTTTTCAGCAATGAATAAAACACTCTGGTTCATTCCACCCCATTCCACCTCTGACCAGCTTCTCCATTTTTCCCAGAGCTGATAACTGTCATACAACCTGCCGTAGCCTGCAGCTAAGACCATCCCCACGATAAGGGGATCCACTGAATACCAGTTCATGGTTTAGATACTATTTCCAGGTTGTCAGTTCTAATCACCATCGGGGGTCCTGGTTGTTTTCTTTATGGTTCCCTGACATGTACATTATAAATCTTTTCTCATACACATAGAGATATAGGGGTAGATCCAGAACTCTGCTTGCAATCCGTTTACAAGCGTAGCGTATTTACGTGTGCGTGCCTTCTATACCAGTGATGGCTAACCTGTGACACTCCAGGTGTTGTGAAACTACGAATCCCAGCATGCCCTAACTGCAAAAGCATAGCGGATACCTGACAAAGGATGATGGGAAGTATAGTTTCCCAACACCTGGAGTGTCACAGGTTAGCCATCACTGTTCTATACACTCCCCTTGGAACATCCCTTGAATGTACGTATTTTGTCCGAGTTCCGCTTTCCATAACCCTGCCTTAACTTTTGTCCACATAACCAATGTCATCCGCACACGTGCGTATGAGCAACATGTATTTACGCAGCTAAGCACGCCCAATCTGTACACTTTAAATACAAACCCCCCGCCTACATAGCGTATTTCAGACGTATTTTTGACACACGTAAAATTGGCACGCCCACACGTACGGATTTACGCGACAAATACATAAATGGGCCATGCATTCACATTTGCGCTACGTTACTTAGCGTATTTTCTATGGTGCGCATGCGCAGTTCTTACAAAAATACGATTTTACGTGTCCGCCACGCGTAAATTCGCTCACAAGCGTTGTTCTGGATCTGCCCCATATTACTTACATTAAAGGGTGGTGGTAAATCACTACTAAGCTTCCTGTAACTGTATTCCTAGTTCTAATTCCATACCACCATCTGGCTACCCTGGCCCTGAATCAGAGACTGAAAATAAGAGAGGAAAGTTACACCTGGGCAAAACCATGTTTATTTCAGGGGGAGTCAAGTTAATTTCATTCTATGTATGCAGGGAGAATACTTTGCTTTTGCTTATTGCACACAGATACCTGATCAGCTTCACTTTTAAACTGCTAATTAGACTTGGGCTGGGAAACATCACCTTTTAACTATAATACTGTTGCAACAAATGAAATATGACTCCCCTGAAAACAACATGGTTTTGCCCAGGTGTAACTTTCCTCTCTTATTTTCAATCTCTGAATCAGGGCCCCTGTCTTTAAACCAGATCCAGATTTCCTACAAGGTGGTGTTTTCTGATCACTTAGTACAGAAAATTATCCCTTTTGAAAAGTGGTGCATATGTGGTGCGACTTTACCAGAATGGATCTGAATCCAGAATTCCTTCTTGGCTAAAAATCCAACGGCAGGGCTAGACGGGACATCTTCCAGAGTGGAGGCTCATCTACCAACAGAATTTCTTTGTGCCTCAGGTTCTCTGACTTATTGTCTTGGTTCTATGGAAAAATTTCATGACTACTCTTGTCTGTGCTTCTGCTGTCTGATTTACCGTCTTACTTCTGGCCATCAATAAAAAAGTGCAACAAACAGAAAAGGAAGTCAACAGGTCCATCTTATTCCTAACTACACCTTCTGACATGAGTGAGATTGAAAATGTTTTATGCAACACCCACATAATTTCCAATGTTCTTATGAATCATACATAGGCCCGGATTCACTTCACCGGACGTATTTCTAATACGTCCGGTGTTTCCCAATATTTGATACTGCACATATTTAAGTAATCTATGTATCTTTTCGTTACGTAGATTACGTTAAAAAGTTACTAGGCGTGCGCAGTATCAAATATCGGGAAACACCGGACATATATGCAATACGTCTGGTGGTGTAAATCCGGGACATAGTCAGAACTTTCCATGTAAAATTTAATAAATTCACCACTCAATTTAATGTTTTTGTTTTTTTTTATCAAATACTTTTTATTGAACATTTTGTATTACATACATAAAAAACCTTTACAAACAAATAAAAATAAAAATAAAAAAAATCTAAGAACAATAGGATTAGACATATGCATATTACATGTACTGCGCAATAACGAACAATAGTACCACGTTAATATATAACATTTCAAGGTTAATAGCTTCTAAGCAGATGTGCGGATTTCTAAGCATATCTAAAAAAAAAAAAATTATATTGGATCACACAGAAATATCAGGAACATCTGAGTCTGACATTTGATTATAGTATGGTGAATTCATCCAGGATAACCAAACCTTATAGAATTTGTGCAGAGACTTCCTAGCAATGTATACAAATTTTTCATGACCAATAGTGTCATTGGCCAGTGATATCCACTGACCCGAGGAAGGGGGGTGGAGCCATCCATGCCCTAGCAATTAACACTTTGGCCAGGGACATAAGGGAGAAAATATACTTATATGTTATTGCATCAAAAGTCTCCGTCAGTGACAAACCAAAGAGGCACATTTTGGGATAATTAGGGAGGGAGATAGATAATGTGTTTAACGCGCAGTTCCAAACTGCCTTCCAGGAAGCCAAATCAATGGACACTCCCATAACAGATGGCAAAAATTCCCCAGGTGTGCCCCACATCTGAGACAGTTTTCATCTGGACGTTGACCCATTTTAAACAGTATACTAGTTGTAATATATACTCTGTGGAAAGTATAATAATAAATCTGTTGGAGGCGTACAGATCATATAGCGTCTCGGAGACGACCCTGCATATCTGACCAATCGTCGTCATCCAACAAACCCAGGTCTACCTCCTAACGTCCCCGCAAACCCTCCAGAGCATCAGGGAAAACATTAGTGTACAGGGATGTATACAACATGGAAATAGAGCCCCTGGATAAACTCTCCGCCAACAATCCCTAACCACAGAAACTGCAGTGTCAGGTGGGGAGTCTCTATATATTGCTCCAAGTGCATGTCTAAGCTGAACATATTTAAACAGGTATGACTCAGGGAAATCAATTTAATGTTAACTACCTCATCATTGTCTTACATTTTGCATTGAAAGAATTACATTTACTATATGATTCCTATCCCTCTGCTACTAGTTATATTCACTTAAATGAAATATCAACCTATGTTTCAGCACAACCTGTAAGCTTACAGCATTTCATTGTCAGACATAATGACTCTTCAGAACATTCTCAACACATTTCTACACTGTTAAGTATCTTATTAATGTGCACCTGTTAATGCTGTCTGGTGATTCAGAAGCCGCAAGTCTACATGTTGGTCACTTGTCAAAACAGCATGTGATCTTGTCACTGTGAAGTAGTCTGTCTACAGCCAGACACACAACTCATTAAACTCTAGAGGAGAGTAAATGTAAACCCTTTACTATCAGATAAAACTGTTTTATATATGAGTAACGCAGAGAATGTTTATGTTTCCCAATTGTTAGGTCATACCTCCTACACGCTCAAAGCAACCCCTTAAATCATAAGTGATAATGGTCAGCTCCAGTCTTACTAAAATTGGGGCTGACAGTGGATGTCATATATCTCTGACCATATTCTTTGCCCATACATCTAGAGTAAAAGAGGGGCAGAAATTCTACATTTTCTTTTAAATGGCTAAATGATAACAAGGGACAAGATCCAGGAATCTGTTGCTGCTGTGTAGATTCAGAGCTGGATCCTAACTCTTGTGCAGAGCCCACTCCCCTTGCTCGTACAGAGTTCCAACATAGGACCCTGCCTTTAATCTGGATACAGTATAAGGGCTTAACCAAGCTCTTACTGTATCATTTAAATCACTGCCCCCTCCCACCTTGCATACTCACTGTATGCAACCCACCCCAAGAAGTCTGGATCCTGAGGATCCAGATCCATACTGGAAGCCTTATTCAAGAGTGGGAAAAAGTCTGGATCCGGTCCAACATCATCTCTATGTATTTAGAATAAAGACATTTTCAATTTCACAAAGCATTTCCCACTATTTTTATTTCTCACTATTATTATTTCCCACTATTATTATTTCTCACTATTATTATTTCCCACTATTATTATTTCTCACTATTATTATAAATCATTTATGGGATTTTAAAAAGAACATTTTTAAAGTGCACAAATTTTGATAAAAAAGATTAAGTAAAATATAATTTTGCAGGAAAACAGGGCACGTGTTCTCCGCAATTAAAATTATATTTCCAAAACACAGACAGACAGCTGCATGTATTTTAAGTATGGGTGCTGAACTGGCTGGGCATTCAATTGCTTATGCCTCAAAGAGGCATAGCAATCGAGCCCTGGAAGGTAAAGGTAAGTACTGTAACTATCCCCAACCCACTCCCTAATCCTCACACTAAGGGCCTCATTCACTAAGCTCGAATTGCTAAAATTCACGTGATTTTTAGCTTAAAATTCGCCAAAGGCGATTCACTAAGCCAAAAATCACGTGAATTTAGTAATTTTTTATTCGCGGGTCCGCAAATCGCGGTCCCGACTTTTTCAATTATAAACATAGGATGTATCTAATTCACTAAATGCGATTTCACTGATTCGCGGTGAAATCGCATTGAATTCACAAGACATAAATTCGCTCTGGTGGTCCGGCGCCAGCGACTGATGATCGCAAAATAGGGACAGCCAAAAAGCAAGCAGGGACTCGCAATGTATTTTAAAAAAATCCCTTATAAGAAGGTTTTCCTAATGAATGGTCACAGAAGGTAAGGAAGAGGAGGCGATGAAGAGGATGAGGAGGGATCTTTGGCTCCTCCACCAGCCCCACCCTCATCCATCAGCATTTTCTCGTCCCAGTCCCCTGGTCTCCCCAGGCCAGCTACCCTTGCCAGTCCCCTTCCCCTGGGCCAGCCTCCTCCATGACTATGTCCCCTTCCCTTTCCCAGTTCCCTTCACCCAGCCATTCCCCCTCCCCTTCCCAGCCCCCTTCACCTGGGCAGTCCCCCTTCCCCTTCCCAGCCCCCTTCACCAGACCAGTCCCTGTTCCCCTTAACAGCCATCTTCACCTGTCCAGTCCCCTTCCCAACTACCTTCACCCTCACCTGTCTCTGCCTCCCCCAGGCCAGATCTTCCTGGTGGAGGAGCTTGAAGAAGGGTGACTTGGACGGCATGGATGAAGGGTACCACAAAGCGGGTGTTGGTGAGTGCTATTATACTTCTGTTA
Organism: Limnodynastes dumerilii; assembly: GCA_011038615.1. NCBI lineage: Eukaryota > Metazoa > Chordata > Amphibia > Anura > Limnodynastidae > Limnodynastes > Limnodynastes dumerilii. The sequence goes on from WWET01001224.1 coordinate 96,809, forward strand.
CATTACATAATAATATGAAATCATTAAAAAGTGACATATACGTACGTACGTACGTACGTACATACATACATACATACATACATACATGTGAAATATTACAATGTCTACAATATTTTTGTAATGTATTTTTTTTTCTTTTTTCCACCAATTAAAAAAAAAAGTATGGAGTGTGTAAGAATGGGTGTAAAAGGGTCCTAATGATGCTTATCATCCTTATCTTTGCCCTGGAAACTCAAAACCATGAGCCATAATTCATAATTCAACATCACTTGACCTCTCTTTATGAATACAAATATGTTTTTGCGGCATAGAATACAATACAGATATTTACAAAAACATAATTGCAAATTTAAAGATAAAACATGTTTAATAAACTTTTAAACATTATGTTTTTCACATTATTTAAACAATCGACTTTGACTGCTTATGAATCCAACTTTTTAACAATGCAAAAAGGGGCATGTTTAGATACTGAAATGAGTTTTTTAGGAGTTTACTAGCAGACACGCTCGCATTCGCATCCGATTTTGCAAGCGCATACGACTTTTTCCTTGCACCAGCCCTGACTTGCTGCAATTGCCTTTTTTTTCTGAAACCATAAATAAGGATGACGTGATTCCATTTAATAAAGTGAAAGCAGCTGTTATAATCAAATATAACCTCAAACTTAAAAGAGGATATCCGCTGGCTGGAAGCAGCACATACATTTGTCCTCTGGTGAGATTTTTTAATTTGTTACAGTTTGGTTTATGTTTATAGGTGTGATTTTAGCACTAATTTTTTTAATTGTTATTTTATTTTTGCATTCCAGCAGATGTCTCCTCACAAAATCCCATTCAAAATTAAGAATAATATTAATGTATTAATTTATGTTTTGGATGCAATAAAATGTAGTTTATTTTACATTTTTATTTGATTAAAATATATTTATTAAGTTTATTTAAGTTGTTGAAATTTGTTTATCTTGTTCCTTGGTGTTTGTGTTGCTGTTTTGTTAATATCTTGTTTATTTAATAAAATAATATTTTTTTTTATTGTATTCATTGTTAGGTTAAGGTAGTTTTAGAATGTAATATATTGTCCAAAGAAAAAATGTAAAAATCTTTTCTCTCTCTCTCACATATAAAAGTGCTTCTATGCTTGCGACTAATTTATCAGTTTTTATTCTTGTACAGTACGTGCTCCAGACATAAGTGCAATATACATGTGCTTACCGTCTATTCAGAGTTTTTTTTTTAATAACCATGATTTTGGAAAAAATACTACATGTGACCTTTTTTAGAGAGAGAGAGAAAGTGTGGGGCCAGATTTGCTAAGCTGCGGATTTGGAAAAGTGGAGATGCTTCCTATAGCAACCAATGAGATTGTAACTCTCATTTTCTTTTTACATACTAGAGAATGTCAGCTAAAATCTGATTGGTTGCTATGGGCAACATCTCCACTTTTCCAAATCCGCAGCTTAGTAAATCTGGCCCACACTCTCTCTCTCTCTATAAAAAAAGGTCACATGTAGTATTTTTCCAAAATCATGGTTATTAAAAAAAAAAATCTGAATAAAAAGTAAACGCATGTATTTTGCACTTTTGTCTGGAGCATGTACAAGAATCAAAACTATAACTGAAAAATTAGTCGCAAGCATAGAAGCACTTTTAACTGTGCATCAGATAGAATATTACAGTATGCGGTCGATTCAGAGTAGCGGAGATGTGCAACTTTGAATTAGCCATGCATCATTTAAACATTGCGCTTCCGTGTTGTGTACGCCCGAACTCTGAATCAGCCCCAATGTCTACGAATTTAAACAGGACAATAAAACTAATCAATTGGCTCATTTTCAGAATAGTCTGCTAATAAAGACCTAATAAAACAATTAAGCTGGGTGTTTTGTGTATACTTGCATTTCTGTGAATGCTGAGTAACTTTAAAAACGTTTACTGGCTTTGTGAGTCTCATCTAGGTAACACATCCGTTCTTAAAAGTACACATGACAGAGTTCCGTTGTATGATCAAATTCTATGACTGGGTAGTGGTTAGCTGCAATTTGATTTGTTCTCTGAATCGGCCGTCCGGATCTCTGTTGTGTGCATATTTACGTACAAATGCACTTTCGCACAGATCGTGCTCTTAACTCTGAACACGGTCCATTGTGGGATAGTCAATCATCCAACCATTGTGAACTCTGAGTATTCTCATTCATGTTTATTATAATTCTTCTTCTTTGATGTACAGTATTTTTTGCTTAATTTAAAATGTAAAATGTAAATATTTCTGTACTTTTAATAGCACGTTGTCCTGTGCATAGGGATTGTGGTACTTTAAAGCTATGGTGTGAAATTGTACACATGGGTGATTGGCTTCATATGATAGAAGTCAGGATTCCTAAATACACAAACATATATCTATCTATATTTTAGATTATTATATTATAGAAATATCTATCTATAGTATAGATTATATCTATCTATATTATATTATCTATATAAGCTGTTTTGCTTTGGTTTTATTTTTATTTATTTTTTGTTTTTGTTTTTGCCTTGTCCTTTTGGAGGACTTTTTGTAATAACACAAGACACCTGGTTACCATTTCCAGGTTTTTTTCATTTATTATTGTTTATTGCTGTTACGTTTTTACATTTTTTTGGACAAAATGGACATTTATGGGAGTCTATATCTTGCTTTAGGAAGATGATGCGAACTGTCAATTCTTGGGGCCTGATTCAATTAGGAAATTGCACCTCAATAGATGGGAAAAAGTTTGTGGTGCGCCTTTTCCTGTCTATTATGGTAGCAGATTTTTATGTGTGTCTCTATGGGATGCCCCAAAAGAATTTGCACAATTAGCTTTGCACCGCTAAATATGCGGGTGTGAGGCTAATTGAATCAGGTCCTTATTATTCCCAGCTGCTGTGTCTCTCCCTGCTGCTCTCCTCTGTCTGTCCAGCGCCCTGTCCCCCAGTCCGCTCTTTCTGTGCTCTGCCTTGTCTGCTCCCTCTTTCTCTTCTTCTGTATCTTGCTCTCTCATCCCTTGCCTGCCTAACTCATTGTATCTTCTTCCCCATTCTCCCACCGTTTTGTACCAACCTATTGTCATTTTCTCCTAGCCTTACCTGAGTGCGTGTACGTGTTGGCCCTTCGGTGCCCCACTGGTGTGCATGAGTGTGTGCTAGCCCCAGTCCGTCAGTCCGTCCTGTTAGTCTCATTTGCCCCTCTCTTGTCCATGGTCTCTGTTATTCGATCTTCGTTGTTTGTTGCTAGTCGGTCTCTTCTGACCTGGCTCCCGCTCTCTGCTCTCTCTTACTACTAACTTTCCCGTTTCCAACTTTTCCTCATACTTCTTCTCCCGGTCGTTGCCCTGGAAGCCGTGACCTGAGGGTAAATCTGCAGCCCAGACTTTCCTCATCATTAGAGGCTCTAGTGAACACCAGATCCCACTAGACTCCGCATCCCGGCTAGCAACTACCGTGTTGCTCCTACAGCCACACTGGTTCTCGTCCAAGGTAATTCCAGTGTGCCGCAACACTCGACCAGCAACAACCATCTCGCTCCTATAGCCACACTGGTACTCACAAAAGGTAATCCAGCATAAACAGCTTCTTTATGAGATGTAAATAAAAATCTCCCCCAAAAAATTCGCACAAATAGCTTTGCACCGCAAAATACGCGGGTGCGAGGCTATTTGAATCAGGCCTAATCTCTAACATGTTTTGGTTCTCTACTGAAAGCAGATGTGTTTCATAAGCTTAGAAGAAACCTCTGAGGAACTCACTTAGAGGCCTCACAGAGAAGGCAGACATGCAGAAACTAGCTCCCTTAGAGATCTAATGGTTCTATGATCAGATATTAAGGACAGTTTACCCTTTCTGAGTTTTTGTTCCAAATGTAGCTCAATAAGTGCACCCCTCAGGCTCACAAAAGGAAAAACAAACATACCCAATACAGCGACTGTGCTTATGCAAATGTCTTGCCATATTGTTTCTGTATTTATAGTAGTTTGCACCTTTTTACCTAAATCTATGGTGAAATTCTTTTTATATTATGTGTTACCCACTGATTTACTTGGCATTTAAAAAATGTGTTGGCAGATTTTCTTTTTTCCCCTGTAAGTGTCACCAGTCATATACTGGTTTTCGGGCTGTATGCCTGAAAAGAGAATACAGTCCAGGTGATTTGAGAAGAGATAACAGTGACATTTACATTTTTAACTATTTAAAAAAGTAGCAGACAGTGATGGGACTGTGCACTGTGAAACTGAATTATAGAATGTGACAGAAGATAAGAGCTACTTCCTCCATCCAGTCTGCCCAGTTTTTGTTTTCATAAACCCAAAATGGTTGTAGACTCTTCTCCATATTTCTAAAGTTCAAGAGCTGCTGCTATTTGCGTGTGTATTTTTAGAAATTGTTAAACTGCGCATGTGTAGTATCCTTATTTGCACAATCTACGTAGGATTTAAGAATGTGGATCCATTAAGAGTGATTTAAAGAGCAGTTCATAATGAGATAAGTAAGTAGGGGCGAGGTCAGGCTAATTTAAGAAGGAAGTTAAGAAAAGTGGGTGTGGGGAGGCATTTAAATGGGGCAGACAGCGTGGTTTGCTATGTATGTATATACTTTAGCAACTTAAGAAGAGACATACACACAGAAAGGATTGAGAGTCCCCGCTTCGAACAGCCCTATTTCGATAGGGCCATTCTCTCCTAGCCAGTTCCGAACTGGCTGGGATATGGATTGCTTATGCCTCGATTAGGCATAGCAATCGAACCCGGAGCAGCAAACATGGTGCTCTGATAAGTAAGTGAAAAGAAACTAGCCTTTCCCTAATTCTAACCCTAATCCTCCCTTACCCGCAGCCTGACCCTAACCCTCCCTTACCCGCAGCCTGACCCTGACCCTCCTTTCTCTATAGCCTAACCCTAAGACCACCCCTCCCTGCAGCCTGACCCTAACCCTCCCCTTCTATGGCCCTAACCCTGTCTTGCTAAGAGCCTAACCCTAAACCCCCAACACTAAAAGTCCCCAGAGAGTTTACTCCCCTCTCCGGAGCTGTCATCTGTGGGTCTTCCATTTAGAATATTTCTATTTCTAGGGGGCTCGTAATGATATCATACATATAATATATTTGGTCAAGTAGCTGTATTGAGCTCGGCTGCTCTCTGTACTTGAACAGGCACTAGGAGCTACTGTTGTGCACCTTTAAATGGCACTTCGGTTCTATTCGTTCAGTATGATTGCAGACATGCCCCTCTGCATGAGCTCCTTTGTGCTGATTCCTGTCTTCAAGCTTAACAGAACATCCCCCTAAAGGTCATGCATGAAATGCAAAAAGATCTCAGCAGCAAACTGTTAGGGCTGATTCAGATGTGAGCATCTGGTGACGTGTAGTAGTTTGAGTTTCCTTCCATTGGGCATGCCCAGAAAACATGCACTGTGTGAGATTTATAGTCACATGCAAACCTGGGGCACAGCACCTTGTAACTAAAGGAGCAGCAGTAGTTCCAATACTGGGCAGAGTACAGCATGTTCATAGATGAAAAGAATGCATGAGGATGTAATATATATAGCAGAAAGATGGTGGTGGATCTACACACACAATATAATTAATGGTGTGGAGTGCCTGGCTGAGAGAGTCAAATATGTAGAAAGGTTAGTGTATAATATAAATATAATATAATATATAATATAATATAAACTGGAGGGTGGTAGAATCAAAGGAAATGTGCGGAAAAATGACTTCCCTGAAAGGGTGATAGATAAGTGGAATAGCCTCCCATCTGAAGTAGAACAGTTTATACATGCTTGTGATTAATATAAATATATCCTAAATCTTAAACTAAATTGAGGGTAAATAGGGTCTAGGGTCAGTATAGTTTTATATAAACAACTGGGCAGACTGAATGGGTCATGTGGCTCTTATCTGCCGTCACTTTCTATGTTTCTATAATCTAAGCTAGCACAAACCAATACTATGAAAAATAGGATTATAGAAAAAATAATATTGGTTTGCGCTGGCTTAGGTTATACACTAACATCTCGACATATATCTGAAATTTTGTAGAGCAATTAAACAGTCATCATGGCTTTAAATGACTCCATAAAGGAAACACTTCTCTGGAGTAAACTTCAGCATAAAGCAAATTCACTTTTATAATGTTGACAAGATTTAAAAATATATATATATTTGGACATTTATAATTAATACTAAAATCCCATCTGCATATTTTACCTTTACATTCAAGCAACATTTCAAATAGCACTTGAGAACTTCAATATTTCAAACCACAGGATAATATTAGATTCCAAGATTTCTATTGATGTAGCTAAGCTGCAGCTCTCATGTGCAGACTAGTTCGGGATGAGCAAAAGTTTCCTTGGAATTATGAGGGATAAAATTTTAATATACTAAATACACTTTAGTTCAAAATATTGTTGGTTTTAGATGAATAATTTTGAACACATTATTTGATTGTTAATATTGTATATTATTATATATAATATGAATTATGTGCATCATAATAGAGAAGGAATATTTCCTATTGGCATGTGTTAGTGTTAAATTACTGAGGCTTGGTAGTATTTATCCAATGCCAACCCTTATCCTAATCCTCACCCTAACTCTCCCCTACCATTAACCTAACCCTATCTTCACTAGACTCCCTTCCCCGCAGCCTGACTCTAAGACTCCTCCCCCCCACAGCCTAATCCTAAGACATCTCTTAGACTTCCCTTGTCCACTCACCTCCTGTCCGCTGTGGTGGCTGTGCGGCACCAGACAGGAAAGAGAAAGAGGGGCGCATTCAGAGATCCGTTTTTTAAAGGTACGCAATTATACACATGGACGAAGCAAGGAAACACCCACCAACAACCCCAACACTCCCCTCTCCCTGATGTGAGGTCTGTGACTTACGAGTCCATAGACCACTCTGGTCTTTCCGTGTGCACTTACGTGCGTATATGTGCTCCGTCCGTGTGATTCTTGATAACCGTGCCTCCATGTGTTCATTTAAATGCCTCCCCCCACCCACTTTTATGTAAATTTTCCTGTGCGTCGGATTTCCATGCGTATGTCCCCAAGTGCGATTCACATGTACGTCCATTAGGCACTTCCGTGCGTATAGTCAATGTAAACTACGTACATAAAGTTACTACGCATGCGCAATTGAGCCAATCCTAAAAATATGCACAGAACCTCCCTTAAAAACGGATCTCTGAATACGGCCCAGAGAGAGAATGAGAGATACAAATAAATGACATTGTTACACACATACACACACACACTCGTGTGTCAATAAAGCCAAATAGAATATTAAATATACATTGTGTACTGCAAATATATACCCACATAAATAAGGGATAAAGATACAAATATTCATCTTACTTCTCTCAACTGTTCTCCGCAGCTGGCGCAAAAGATGGGTCTGGCAGCGGCGCAGATCATCACCTCCGCAACTGGTCCACCTAGTGATCTATTCCCCTCCTGTGGAGAATTCTCTGCCTGACACTGTCATAATATTCTCTAATTTGCTCGGGAGCAACATTGGCGATGTGGAAGTGCGTTTCACCACCGTGGTAAGATGTGCTTTCATTTTTTTTTGTTTGCTATTTGTTATGTAGTGTATATTTTATATTTTTTTTAAACATTATTTTGCATACGTATTTCCACACAGCAATTCAGCATGTACATATCACTGTTTGTCTTTGTGTGTGGGAGTGTGTGTTTTTTTATTTTTGGTGGGAAGGACGTTTAAAATATGCCATTTGTTAATGATTAATGTGAAATGTTTTATACATGACATTTTATCCTTGTGTATTGATGTTGTTTAACAATAAAGTTTCGCGGTTGGCAGGATTTCAAAACCAACTTGAAGAAAAAGATGGCTGAGAGGGTCAAGCATTTCAGGAGGACTGGGGTGGGCAGATGCCACCTACATTAGCCCTTACAGACACGGAACAACATGCAAAATCAGAATGCAAACTTCATATTGGTTTTTTTTATGTATTGACATAACAATATAAATGTCAACAATACAATATCAAAATGAGCTGACATGTACTTTATGCCAGTGTTTGAATGTGGAAGTGGTGGTATGGCATACCCCCTATTCCACGTCGAGCTCTCCTTTATGTGTTCAGTGCAAAACCAGATCCATGCAAAGTGTTCTTATTTAAAACTAAATGTCATTAGAAATTTCTTTTATAGGTGCTCAATATCCTTTGGAGCCAATGGAGTTGGACCGAATAGACCAGGTTATGGAACCCGTCCTCTTTGAGACCCGAGAAGTGGGTGACGAGGAACAAGATCTTGTCCCAGACCATCATACCATCATCATTCGGACCTTCTGTGACTTCAGCTCCAGCAATTCCTGTGCCCCCCATGATAGCGCAAACCTCAGAACAACCCACCATTGAAGATGTCATGAACAAACTGTCCTGAGTTATGCGATAGGTAACATCTTCACAACACAATGCAGAGTATGAAAACATCCTGTTGGAGGGGATATGAGGCAGTTGGTGTTACAGGAGGACCGGCACATGATCATTCTTGTTGATATTGTGTGGAGATGGGTGTTTCCTCCATCTGCCCCTGAGCATCCTCCTACTATGGCATCAACATCTGCGCCGTAATAGCAAATAATCCACGGCGCAGGGGGGTGCGTAGGTCTGCCTCTTCTCCTGGCAAAACAGTGGACAAAAAAATAATGACAAAAAAATTGTGGGTTTTTTTTAAGGTAAGGTATTATGTAAATTTAATTAAACTGATCCATTAATTAAAAATACACAATTAAAAATAGGTGTTGGATAAACATAGCAGAAAGGTAATATGCATAGGATCACAGCAAACCATGCAGACAACAAGTTAATAGTGGTAGAAGGCTTCCTTAACTTTTTCTGTGCGTATGGATGCTTCCACATGGACGACACACTTGTACATAAGACGTAAGTGAAAAAGGCACGCCAATACTGTATATGTGATATCAATTTGCATTTAGTTATGCCCCTTTCTGTACGCATGCAGATCTTTTTCCATACCGAAGCGTGGATCTCTAGTGACTGGTCAGGATGGATTTTCTAATGGAAACAGAATTGCTAAGGTACAATTAATTGATCGTATGGCATGTTTAAAATATATCGGCTTCCGGTATCAGTGCAGTGATTGACAGGATGCCTGTACAGCCAATGAGTTGCAAAGGCATCCTGATAATCTGTGTAGCCCCTTCATCTACATCATAGATTATCAGTGCCAGTAGAAGAGGTCCCATTTTTTTTGCCACCTCCTGCTGTGAGTGATAACAGCAATAGTGTATGCCCATCTTAAATCGGGAACACAATAGATAATTATCGAAATGATCGTCTGCTTGTTGGCTGACTGTCCCGATTATTGTATAGTGTGTATGCTGGACCGATGGGTCTGAACACTGTCAAAGACCTATAATTGGATTAGGATATCACAGTACGGCCAGAGGCTTGGCCCAATCATCCCACAGCTATCAGAATTATTTGTCGTGAATCAGAGAAATCATGAAAATGCCTAACCAACATTACTCTCTGCCATCAGACTTCTCTCTTATAGTGGGGTCTGATGTCAATCTCTGTCTCTGTGGCCATGCTGGAATGTGTTAGTGATTCATTGCTAAGATGATGTATTCAGCTGCCCTTAGCCAGGAACTTTGCCGCTGTCTTTATGCTCATGGCACCCATAATCCATAAAGTGGTGACCGCTGGATGCAGGGTTTACACAAACACCAAATTAAAATGCCTTTTATGTTACATTGAACCAACTATTTTGAGAACCATAGATTAGAAATGAACATTCACAGAGGAGCATCTCGAAATTGGAGAGGATCCACCCTTTTGTGTTTCTTTGTCATATATCCATAAACAAATAAATAAATATATATGACTAATTAATTTTTTTTATTTTAGAATACTGTCAACGTAACCACTTTCAATGTAGATTTTAATGTTTATTTATGGTCATATCATCATACTCTAAGGGCCGGATTTACAACCCCATAATTTTTAATGTATGTGCCTAATTTTACGATTCTAGCTACTACACATGCATAGTAACTATTTTACGCTATCTACGTAGCATTTTGTTACGTAGATTGCGTACATGCACGTACGCAATCTACGTGATGAAACGCTACGTAGATAGCATAAAATAGTTACTACGCATGCGTAGTAGCTAGAATCGTAAAAATTAGGCACATACATTAAAAATAACGGGGTTGTCAATGTGGCCCTAAGTCATACCCCTTTCAGATCACCACCCCGGCAATATCCCGGGTTCACCGGGATATTGCCGGGGCAGCAGAGGATCCCAGGGTCACAGACCCCGTTTCACACTGCAGGGTAGACCCGGGAAATTCAGAGACCCGGGTCTGCCCTGCCCTGCTGATTTTTTTCTGATGGTATCTGTTGATTGTGTTGATATGAAAGCTATGAAAGATTTATAAGAAAGAGAACTTTGAGCTGTTTGGTTTCAGAGGTGCATTCTCTCTGTATGCCTCTGATAGAGGTCTTTAGCAATGATCATAATTACCAGTAGGGAGTGCACTTATAAGCTTGGAAATGTTCTACAGCTGACACAGAAAAGAATTATAAGCAGCTTCTGGGCATGTTATTATGTCAAGTGTAAATATTTCTTGCAGCTGTTGGTCAGATTTTGCAGTTTAGGCATTGAATGCCTCTGTAACTTTCCCTGATATGGTTATCTGTAAAAGTGTGAGATTGTATACTTGTTATTTCTTTTCTTCCTATCAGAGAGACAAACTTCTGAGTGGGCGTGAAGCTACTATAGTTGTTTTAGGCAAAACAGAAAACAGTTTAAAGTTATCAGCACAGTAGTTGATAAAAAGAAACCTATTAATCTATTATTACATTACAAGAGAGAGCAAAATATCCATATGCTATAAAAAAAAGTTAATAAAATATCAAACACTGGTATTATAAATCTATGAACTGTAGAAGAAAAGTGCCTTATGGTGTAGTAAGTGGAAACACCAAAACAAACACTGAAAAGCTGTAGAAAATTGCATACCAAGCAGATATTAATTACAGGCTTATTATCAAATCTTTCCATTGCTATTGTTCTTCTTTATCATGTCACAATCACAAGAATCACATGGAAAGGGGCAATCTGCATATAGAATCATATAAGTGAAAACAATTCAATGGATAATTATAGTGATAAAAAATGTGCACATTAAAATGAATTACATAAATGTGCAATTGGGCAAAACCATTCTGAACTGAAAATAAAAACTGAATTAGTGTTTAGAAATGGTGGTCACATATTAACTCTAAATTAGAGGTAATTAGTTATTATTCATTCATTCCATTATTCCATCATTCATTCATTCATTAAATTGTTCATGTATTGGTGGTAATTATTTCACTGCTCACAAAAAAAACATTCAACACCCCTCACATTGGGCCTGATTCAGACTTAAGAAAGTGCTTAAAATAAGAGAGGAAAGTCACTCCTGGGCTAAACCATGTTGATTGCAGGTGATTCATATTTCATCTGTTGTAAACAGTATTAGAGTTGAGAGGTGGCGTTTCCCAGCCCAAGTCTAAATAACAGTGTAATAGTAAAGCTGGTCAGCATCTGTGTACAATAAGCAATTCAAAGATATATCTCTGCATACAAAAAATACAATTTACTTGACTCTCCCTGCAATCAACATGGTTTAGCCCAGGTTTGACTTTCCTCTCTTATTTTAAGCACCTTCTTAAGTCTGAATAAGGCGCATTGTTACCAACACGTTTGGTTCAGGCAGAAAAAAATGTACCTCCTCAGCGAAAAAAAGATGTGAATTATACTGATATATAACACAGTCTCCAAAAATCTCCAGTTGCTATACAGTGTAGACTAAGGATTCTCAACCACTGTCTGATGGCACTCTGAGTGAATGGGAAAGAATCAGCCATGCTCTTATTCAAAGCAGTTGTGACACCAGAAGGCAGAAGGAATAATTGTTACTTCCCAGAGAACCACTAGTGTAGACACCAATACTCTCATAATAATATAATTAATTGATCCCCATCTTTCTGTATTGAGGGAGTTAGGTTTTAATATTCAGCAAGTTCACGTGTTTTCTAGTTGGATAGCCATTACCATGGTTGTCTAGTTTTGCAAATGAATATTAAGGAGATTGTGATAGCACTGTCAAGGCGCTGCACCAAAGGGGGCATGCCTAGTACCACAAAGGGGTGTGTCCTGTGAATGTCCCCTCAAATGGGTCATGTCTAGTACTAATGAAAAAATATGTTTCAATAAGAATGGCAGCGTCTGTATTTATTACCTGTTAGATTACAAGTGAGCAAATGCTTTGAGAGAAATACTCTGATTAACAAGAGACCAAAGTGTATTGTTTATTTCTGTCTCCATTATTAAAGTCACGGTTTCTTCGATATCTGCCAGTCTTTGATTACATCTTGACCTCCATGAAAATGGCCATCTCCTTAGGCCTCAATGCAGGGAAATAGGACAAAATTAAATGTCTAAATTCTGTTATTATACCGCAATGACTTCTAGAACTGAATCAGCATCAGGAAGATTGTCACACACTTCAGGAAGTCAGGGAGATCACCCACTCTTCACAGAGTCTCCCTAATATTCAGAAAGAGTTGGCAATGATGTTAATCACAGGATGGTTATCTTAATGTTAAAGATAAGACATACATATCTTTAGTGATCCCCTGGTGAGCAACTGCAGGTCTGTAGATTGGCTGATATTCATAGGGAACATTATTTAAATAGACCCTATTATGGCTGTTTCTACCATGCAGAAAAAAATCTGCATCAAAGTCTGTTGGGAAATCTGTAACTATAAAAATGTTGGTTTCCAAGTGAGCTGGCCCAAGGCAGTCCAGTATCAGGTATTATGTTACACTGCTGTTCAGAATGCTGACAGTTAACTCATCGGCATTCTTCTATACTACAATATTTTTTGTGTTTTTTTGAATGGGTAAACCAGGGAATTGCAGAATGGAGAAATCAGAGAGACGCAGCAAAATGGACACATCGGGAAAGAGCCAAGAGCAAGAGTGAGGACCAGGTAAGGAATTTATTTTTATTTTTAATGGATTTTTCTTTTTTAAACTTTTTTCCCCATAATGTTTTGAATGCCCACAATTTAATAATAATTGATTTTAAGTTCTGGACTTTTCAAGAAATTGGGATAGATCCAGAACTCCGCTTGCAATCCGTTTACTGGCGTAGCGTATTTTCACGTGCGTACCTTCTAAGCACTCCCCTAGGCACACCCCTTGAATGTACATACTTTGACTGAGTTCCGCTTAACCATACCTTAACTTTTGGCCGCGTAACCGCTCTCGTCCGCACACGTACAGATAGGCAACGCGGACTTACGCAGCTAAGCACGCCCATACTGTACAATTTAAATGGAACCCCCCTACATTGCGTAATTTAGGCGTACTTTTGGCTTACGGAAAAATGGCACGCCCCCACATACGACTATACGCAACTAATACGTGAATGACCCATACGCTCAGAGTTACGTTACGTAGCGTATCATCTGTCGTGCACATGCGCAGTACATACAAAATCAAAATTTTACGTGTCCGCCAGGCGGAAATTTGCACAGAAGCGTTGTTCTGGATCTGCCCCATAATCTTTGATAATATTTACAGAATATAATATTGTTGACATATTTTCAATTATGCTTAATTACATTATATATATATATATATATATACTAGTTGTAGAGAAAGCAGCACTCATAGGTTGATTTAGAGGCATATCAAAAGTTTTTATTACCGACGTTTCAGAGACACCTTGTATCAGATTCACAGATAGGAATGACTCAAGTATGCACCTAACTTTCTTGTCCCTCCCCTGTTTTCCCAATCCTAAGAGTGCCATAGGGCCTTTTCCCTGCCCCCTCCTCTGCTTATTAAAATACCTCCCCCCACCCATTTTTCTTGAATTTGTAAGGAGGCCGCACTAGCACACCTCTTCTTATCTAAATGCGGTTTTTAAAGAACGTATTTAATGTCTATTACAAGTGCTACGTACATCACCATGACTATGCATGCGCAGTAGCATAATTCTTAAAAATATGCAATTCTCTAAATCATTGGAAATAAAAACTTTGTTTTGCATCTATATCAGCCTGTAAGTGACACTTTCCCAACAATTAGCATAAATTTTAGCACCCAAACGAGTAGTTCACCGTCCGTGGCAATATTAGGGAGAAACTCACGACCCAAAGGTAAGGTCCGTCTCAAGGGGGACCTTACCTCTGGGTCGTGAGGATTGTATCAGAATATATCTATCCGATTTTCTTACAATTGAGCACAGCTCACTGTTTACCTATATATATAAATATATCCAAAAGGCACCCCAAAAATCTTGCAATTAACCAGTAACCACAACATTCTATCTTTAAAATAAAACTCATAGAAATTTGTTATATATATAGGACAGGAAACAACCCTTTTATTACATAATAGTCACACTGATGTCCCAGAATGTAAAATATTTACTAGCTCTGTAAATATCCCAGAGGGCTGCATAAAAATACTTCATTTAAGTCTGTAATGCTCTGGTCTTATGCCATAGGCACATTCTGCTTGTTTTAAAAAAAAACAAACAAGAAAAACTGTCATAAAAAGAAATGTTTTATTTGCATTTACAGCTAAATAAACATTTAATTCTGTTTTTGTTTTTTTTTAGGCGAAATGTAAGATTTAAATAACTTTATGTACCTGTTACATTCTGTTTTTGATGATTTTATAAATAAAAGCAAAAAGGTCAATTTGTTTCAATGCATTATTAAATTAATTTTGTAATGATGAAAATGGTAATTTAATAAGCTAAATAATAATTTGTCATTTTTACAAAATAATAAAAATGCTTTAATATGTGAAAAATTCAGGTATACAGTGTGACATTTGCAGACCGTAATATATAACTACAGTATGTGCTATTCACAGATCCACTTAAATATCCCACATGTGATTTATTAGTGTGCCATTCCCAGACCCCTAATGTACCCCACATGTGCTTTATATAGTGTGCCATTCCCAGACCCCTAATGTACACCACATATACTTTACATAGTGTACCATTCCCAGACCCCTAATATACACCAGATGTACTTTATATTAGGGGTCTAGGAATGGTACACTATATAAAGTACACCAGATGTATACCACATATACTTTATATAGTGTACAATTCCCAGGCCTCTAATATAAACCAGATATACTTTATATAGTGTACCATTCCCAGACCCCTAATATACACCAGATATACTTTATATAGTGTACCATTCCCAGACCCCTAATATACACCAAATATACTTTATATAGTGTACCATTCCCAGAGTCCTAATATACACCAGATGTACTGTATATAGTGTGCCATTCCCAGAGTCCTAATATACCTCACATGTAATGATATTGGAGGCAGCAATCTCAGAGATCTTACCCTCATGCAGGAGTGTCCTGGACATTCTAGAAGGGAAGACCTCTACGGTCCCACGTTAATTAATGACATATAATTCCGGCCTCAGAACAACTTTCCTTTAATACAGCCAGCAGGTAGACAGCTGGAAAGACGCAGGTAGTTAAAAGCAATAAAGAACTAAAAGAAAACATTGCTACCTGCCAAGCTAATGAAATGGATCATATTCTTTGGAGAAAGCCTAATATGAGGTAAGTTCATTGTACCTTTCAACTTAAACATTAATTTGTTAGCTTTACCAGCCCAGAATATATTATTTTATACATGATCTAGACCAGATGCCTTAAACAGTGAATTATGAGCTGAAAATATATTTTTACTCAAAAGTGCTGTCATCTTTTTTTCCATTTTATTTTCATTTAGAAGCTCTGGACTTCCCTAGATTGAAAGCCCCATACATTCTGTTTTCCGTTATGTAATGTGAGAGGTCTGTTTAACATCATAAATATGTCACAGAACTTTGTGTTGCTTCAGCAGGTCTGAAACGGCAAGACCCGCCGGTTTTATTAAGAACTGTATTTTTCTGAATTGGTAAAGTGGTTCTTAAATCGTGAACTATCTTTTCCTCCTTAGGCCACCTAGAAGTTAAAAGTTACACTTTGTCATCTGGTATAAGTTTTCATTTCACGACCCTCCCTTCAAATAAAAAGTCAAGCCTATGATGAGCACTAATTCTCTTTCCAGACAAAATTTCCGAGGGCCTCAATTTTTTGGAAGCTTTCAGTGAGTTTCTGTTATGGAGATAGTTTTTTTTTTTTTACTGCAGACCAAATAATTAGAACAGGAAAACAAAGTAATCCAAAGTGTCAAGTTTCCTTTGATTGTAGTTCTGGCAATATTTTAAGTAATGCCCATGTTTGTCTAACAGTCATAGTAGAACAGAGGATAATCATTTCTAGAGAATAAACTCATTATAGATCGTACTGAATTTGCTGAGTGGAAAACATTTGCTCATTTGTTGAATCTGCGCCAGTTAACCAAAAGTTCATTTTATTTCAGTATTAAAATGCAATTTGGTTTAAAATTTCCACATAGTTCCAATTAAATAAAAAAAAAATAGTTTAGGTTTGTTAAGTTATATTTGGTTAGGTTACTGAGGAACAGAAGTAAACAACAGGGACAATTCATGACCGATTTAGAGTTGAATTCAAAGAATGTTTTGTACAGTCATTTAACAATTTATTACATTATTACATTTAATACACCAGATTCACAGCAATACACCTGGTTTAGAAAACACTTTACTGAAATATAAGCCATAACCAGTAACCATTACAGTGACCGTTGTATGAGACAGTAAGTGATATGTTATTGATATTATAGGAATGCTATGTTATGTTATGTCTTAATTTGCTCATCTTGTGGTAGACAGAGAAACGTCTCCTTGGGTCCGCGAGGGATTCAAGAACTAGTGGCTATTTTGTTAAGGGTATAGTGGATAAAGGTAATTTATTGGTAATGAATGGCTTACTGCCGAAGAGAATTAGTTTATTTATTTATTAATAGGTTTTTATATAGCACCATCATATTAAGTAGCGTTTTACAATTTTCAACAATCATTCACATCAGTCCCTGCAAGGAAGTTAAGAAGAGGGGGTGGGGGAAAACATTGAAATGGGGCATTAAGGGCACGGTTTGCTAATTATGAACGTACTTAAGCAACTTAAGCATTGACATACGCACAGAGAGTTAAGGTAGTTCTATGGACGCGGAAGTCAGCTAAAATCCGTAGGAACAATGGGAGTTGTCTTGACACTTAAGTGCGTATTTTTGTGAATCCGCGTGCACTGATTTCATTCTAATCTGTGAATCCAATTCTTACAGCCTAAATTCCCTAACACAGATGGACAGGCAGACAGAGAATAAGTCAAGTATTTTTTTTAGTCAGCAGCCAATTAATCTACTGTCTAGATTTTCAAGTTTGGGAGGAAACACACTTGCTGTATATTGACTACCCACCTTCTCCTCGTCCCTCAGAAAACAAAGCCTCCGCAGCTTGAGTTGCACTCTGATATGAACATGGTGCAATTGCATGCTGCTCATTTTATTTCATGCACAGAGCAAGATTGTGCAGTGATACAGTACCTGAGCTGGTGTATGCTCAACTCTGTATGCCCAGTATGAGCACACTCCGTGAAGGCAGAGATAGACATGCTAATTAGGGGATGGGACGGGGAAAGCCCCGCTACAATTATGTATGCGGCCGTAAGAAAACATACGTGATCGTAAAAGTTAAGGTAGGAATCTGACACGTAAGTGTTCAGATTTCCTACCGACAGTGGGGAATGCACGGGGCGTGCACTTCCCACTACAATGACAACTGTAATGACCTCGGGTGCCCGTAAGGCACCTGTAGGTCTGGATCCAGCCCATTGTCTGGTAATAAGAACAATGAATTGGCCATCATCTGAATTAACATATGGGACCTGTTTCAATCAATGTAACAGCAAAGACCAGTTTAGAAGGAGAAGTTCACTTATCTGTGGGTAAAGACATGATGAAATAGAACCATAACGAGGATTGTTTTATGAAATTTCCAGTTATGGTTGCTCTTGCACTATTCGGAACTTCTGGTAAGATCTAGCCGAAGTTGCCTCCCAAGATCATAAACACTACTTCAAATGTAACATTTTCATGAAGATCTCATCGTAATCTATCTAGCTTCATCCCATAGGATTACATGAGTGGCTTTAAGATCTTGTCCTAGGGCACTGATAGGCTTAATCTGTTAATTTTCTGTTAATGGGATTGGTAAATTAAAATTTGTTCTGAGAAGTGTGACTATCTTCCATGAACGTTGCTATACCAGTCCAACAGTAACAACACAAATATTATTTTCTCTGCAATAGTGGAGTAGTGTCTTACAGAGAAATATTTTTCCAGTGCCACCAGTCCTGTCAATAAATATGCCTGTGGGAATATAGATGTACTTTAATAGCATTAATAAGTGTTGAATAAATACTTCTTTGATCATTGTTGAGTGTTGAGAGGCATTCTTGGGCTAATAGTTGATGTTGAAATTGATATACTGGAATCATGTCTAGCTGGTAAGTGCTTTGAGGAAGGCCAAAGGTCTCTAGGGTTATATTATGCACTGAGAGTATATTTGAGATCTCAATATGGGCTTGAGTCGTAGCCCAAGCAATTGGATGACCTTGGTGCACATAATCCTCAATGGTTTAAAAGATCTAATGGATTCATAGGAACCTTTATTGCTAACATATAACTAAACATACTGCATATTGTTGAGGCATATAGAAATTTGTAGTGTCTTTGAGTGCTGTTAACCACTCACCAGTCGCATAGTAGGCATCTTGCTTTAGCTGCTCCATAGAGTGTAAGACAATTTATTACATTGAAAGCGCACAACACTTCAAATAACTGAGGTCCTGCAATTAAAACCCATAAAAGCCAAAGTGCATATCGGTCGCGGTCACTTGGGCAAACTGTGTAGGTATTCCCAAATGTATTTTCACCATTATACTGTCTCTATTTCCTTGTCTTTGTTGCTGCATGCCACCTGTAATGTTTTGGGATGTCTTGGTATAAAAAAAAGTATGCCTTAGGTTCTCAACTTGAAAGAAGCTGTCAAGGTGGTACTGCATATTTCATCACCAGCTGCCATTTCTATAGTGACATCTTCCCTGAAATATACATTCTGAAGAGCAAGCAGATGGATAGAGAGATGTACAACTGCAGTGATTTGGCCTGCATGTTGAATTCAAGGCATCACCAGCACGCCTCCGGTGCACTAACGTAGCACGTCTTGATAAAGTTCGATCTCATCATATATTGCCTCACTTATGCAATTTACTGCTATTTTAATATTGGCTACATCATTGTAAATATATTTATGTAGATACTTTACTTTCACCACAAATGAACAGATCAAGACATTAATATAATATTTCTTGGTGAGGTATGGGTTAAATGGTACTATCCAATGATTGTTTTAGCCAATGTGATGGTCGCCAATTTTGCTGGAAATGACCCTCCCATTGTCTCTTCTCCTGTAGTGTGGATAGTCTGCTATGTTTTCTTTTGTGATTTCCCTAAAGGTTTTTTGAATAATCATTGTTACATTTTCCATGTTCGTTCATGCAGAGTTTTTTGGTTTAGATTACCACATGATCTGTGTACCATACAGTATAATATGTAATTCTGGGTCAGTTAATGGGTCTGCTTAACTTCACAGATAGCATCTTGTTTGCAAAGTGTTATTAAAGGCGACCATGTGGTAGTCCACAAATTCGATTACATACAGATAGTATTTAGCTTTGCCATAAATTCCTTCTTTGGTTATATCATATAGTAAAGATTGTAGCTTGGCATGAAAAACTCTTCTCACTAACTCAGGATGCATAATTGGTTGATAAAATGTTGGGATTTTTTTTCCAAATTATAGTACTAAAAACTGCTGCAATATTATAACCATAAAAGGGTTCCAACCCTCTAAAAGAATATATAAAAATGTACGAGGATGGTTAAAAATAGCACTGTTAGTGATCCACTGGGAATAAAAAGTGGCAAACCGAATATAATAAACAGCAGTGAGCTATGTGGTGAATAAAGGACACAGTCCATTTTTTATTTAAATAACATGCATCAATTTCAACCTTCAAGGGATATGAGAGCACCAAAAGAGATGTGTTAAAACATATCCTTTATTAAAAATTTAATGGTAAAACATTGCATGGTAAATCAAAATAGATTGCTTTCCTTTAAACAGGTCTCCTTGTCTTGTCAAGTCCTGCAGCCGAAGCTGGTATATGGTAAGTGGAGGTACGCAATGGCTATACTTTTGCTGTTTCATCTTGCAAAAGTACATTACCGGACGAAAGCGTCGACAGAGTAAACCACTTGCCGTTCTGACAGCCTTGTTATCTTTCAATTGCCTGCCCTTCCAAATAAGATCATTTGAACTTTGCAAGTAATCGCCTCCACGAGAAGCCAGAGGACAGTGAGATGCACTTTAGCGTCCCATAGTGGGGACGCCTGCCTGCTCACGCCATCTACTTTGGGAAAGCTACCACCATCTGTCTGCAAGGTCTTCATGTTCCTTTTGTCCTCTGGTTATGTGGAGGTAAATAAGTCCTAATTGGGTTTGTGTGCGAGACTTTGCATATTTCATTAGCGGTACATTTAGAGGCCACTTTATTGAAAGTCTGTACGAACACTCTTATACAGTTACAATTGGCTACCAAGGGAGCAATATTATTATTATTATTATTATTATTATTATTATTATTATCATTTGTTGCACTTTGAAGTTTTTATTTACAACAGGACAGCACTTTATTGAACTTCCTATTGATGCTATCAGGGTCCCTGATGAAAGTTCAATAAATTGAACTGAAACGTTGGTGTAACCTACATGACCTGAGTGTCTTTTGTTGAACTTTTCAAATCTCAGAGTGCCACCTTTTTTCTCAGTCTATATATATATATATATATATATATATACACATACATACACATACATACATACATACATACATACATACAGAAAAGGCACACCAGCACTATTGCAATTAACCAGCAACAAACCATAACATTCTATCATTAAAATAAAAGTCAGAGAATTCATTACATACATTTGCAAATATATGATAATCCACCAACCATATGCAAGGCTTTTCTGTCTTGGTGGTCTAAACTATCATGGTCACAACTTTTGGTCATATATCATGTATTTTTAAATTGAGAGCTCACCCCCGGCAGAGATCCCCAAGTTTCCAAAACAGCTACTCTGAGACAGCACCCCCTGTCAGCTGCTACCCCAGAAACGCTTTAAAACAAACACACAAAATGGAGGTTGTTAATATAGAGCAGATACTAGCAAGCAAAAGAGATAAGCCTTGTAAGTGGCTGGTGGCTTATCATATATTTGCAAATGTGTGACAAGTGTCTCTGACTCACTCTTATTTTAAAGATAAAATGTCATGGTTGCTTGATGGTTAATTGCACAAGTGCTGGGTGCCTTTTCTGTATATCTGCTCTATATTAACTTACAAATTGATTTGAGCAACCTCCATTATTCAACATTTCTAGAATGGTGCTATAGTTTATTCAGTAGTTTGTTACAAGTAAAATAGCTAAATACATATTTTATGGTAATACATAGTTCTTGACTTGTGTACTGCCTTATTATCTAAAGTTTTGTCATTATTGAGGCAATGGTGTGGCAGTTATTATGTAAAACCATAGGTGGTAGGTATCTTGATGAAAAAAGGTAATCAGTCAATCAGCCGTTACAAAAAAAAAAAAAAAACCATTTAGTTTGAAAA
>WWET01001224.1:119066-141531 GCA_011038615.1 Limnodynastes dumerilii
ATATACCATATATATATTATATCGTACAATATCTGAAGTATGCGTGTGTGAGTTTCTTAACTAGTACTTTCTTAGCTTTCAAAATATTTTTCCCACTACTGTCTATGTAATCATGGAGTACATGGTACCTGTAGGAGGGGTAGAAGGGGGATAGTGTGGAGAGTTAGATATGGGAAGTGTTCAATGATCTATCTGTGTATCAGGATAGTGTGGAAAGTAAGGTATGGGAAATGTTGAACGGGTCCTGTACAAATTCTGAGTGGAAAAAATCCAGACGGAAGAAATACTAACACGAGTTTCCCGAAGTTAAATCCCTCCACATGTCATTGACGAACCCATGTGAAATCCAGACATCTTAAATACCAACACCTAGAAATCCAGACACAGAAGAAATATTGACAAATAGAATCTCTTCTTGAAACAATAATGCCAACACAACACCAGAAATGCCAACAAATTAAATTCTTGACAATTTTGATTCTGACTTTTTTGAGTAGTTCTAACTTGAAATATGACAATTGTTACAGTCCATTATTTGATAGTTTAACTATTTCCCCTAACCCAACACTTATTAATTTACACTTAATTTTTACATAATTTACCTTTCCATTTCCCCTAACTCTCCCTTTCCCACACCCTAACCCTAAGTCTCCCCTTTTGCGATCCATCCCCTCCCCACTGCCTAACCCTAAGTTTCCCTTTCTATGATAAATGCCCTCCCCACATCCTAACACTAAGTCTCCCCTTCTGTGATCTGACCCTTCCCTGCAGCCTAACCCTATGTCTCCATTTCTGCAATCCTTCCCCTCCCCAAGCCTACCCCTAAGTCTCCTCTATTGCGATCCATCCCCTCCCAACAGCCTAACCCCAAGTCTCCCCTTCTGCTATCCATCCCCTCCCTGCAGAATAACCCTAAGTCTCCCCTAAGGTCTGTCCCCTCCCCACAGCCTAACCCTAATACTAAACAAAACAGAAAATTTGGGGGCTATAGGGTGTAACCCCCTAGAGCTGTCTTAACAGGTGAATTAATTCAATGTGTAAAGCTGACCATACACTAGAGCAATTATGTCCCCGAACAGCCAATTATCGGGTGATCGCTAAAATAATCGCTGTAGTTAGTGGCCAAGATCTATTTTGCAAACGCCAAATAAAAGCACCAGAAACGCTCTGGTATGATTATTTGATCTTTTTCAGGGAGTAGTACAGACAGGGATCATCCGAAGCCGCGCTTCACACAGTGCGGCTTCTGATGATCCCTGTCTGTATTACTCCCTGTAATAGACGTTGCTGCATTTCTATGTACTATACTGCTCTCACAGCTTTGAAGCTATACTTCAGAGCTGTCACAGCAGCTTTGTACATAGATATACAGCAGCACCATAGCCCTGGCCCCCCTTTTCTGCTAGGATTGTATAGTGCCAATAATGGGACATTTCCCTAGTGGGAAATCGTCCCGTTTATCGGGCCACCCCCTACTGGGACCAATAATCGTCCTAGTGTATGCCCAGCTTTATAAATGTTTCACCCTGTTCCTCAATTATATGAACTTGAAACGCTATTTAGTTAGAACATACACTTTTATTAGCTCATTAAAATTAGTAAAAGTTTAAGGTAAGTGCAAAATAAAGCATATCCCTCCAATACTAATTACAAAAGATACAATTCATATCAATCCAGTATTGTAACACTTCATGTAAAAAAGTATCAAAGGTATAAACAAAGAGAATACTCATTCACCCAGCATCCAATTATCAGTTGATTAAGCTCCCATGGTGCATAGCAATCCTTACACCGGCCTAGTCTATCCAGAGAGGGACTGTCCCTATTGATAGTCTAACGGTCTCAGGACCGTACTTTGCCTACTCCCACACGCAGACCTTGCCCTCCCTATTCTGAGGCTTGTATTGGAGCTGGAGCAAGGCATGAGACTGGGCTGCAGGGATATCCATAATGGCCTCCTTGTGCACCAGGAGTCGCCACAGTCAGCTGTAGTCTCCAACACGCGTTTCGCATTGGGCTTCGTTCAAGGGAGCAGCCTTTGCTTAGTTCAATTTCCTAGTTGCCTGGAAGCAACCTTTATAATAAGGTATCCATGTGTTCTAGCCCTGGCACAATTTACCCTCCTAACCCTAAAACTACCCAACTAACCTGTCCGGTTGTCAGAAAGCGTCGTAAAAAAGGTGACAATAAAAACTGTTATTATTTCAAGTCAGGGATTTGCTCAGTGTCAATGTACCGTATTCACAAATCAGAGTGAGTTAGATGTGAAAATATCCGCACCTAACTCACCCGTCCTGCCCCTATCCCCTACTTCTCCGGTCCCCTCCCCTGCCCCACCCCCTGTTTTTAGGTACTTTATGGCACTTACGAGTGTCATAGGGCTACCTTATCTATCTAAGTATCTACGTACCTAACTTTACTAAAGATCCGCACCTTCTTAGGTGTGAATCTGGTCCAGTATTATTAACATGGCGAGTATTTTAGCTGTCCGTATTTTATTTCTAGGGAATTTATTTTTGTTGGTAATTTTACTAGTCAGTCATTTTTGTTTTCGGTATTTTTTCCATATCCGGATATATTCAATAGGGAAACTCATGTCGGTATAGAAAGGAAAATTACAATGGGCTGGATCCAGACCTTGTTAAGTGCATGAACTTAGTTACTCAAGGGCTAAACCATGTTGATTTCAGGGGGAACCAAGTTAATTGTATTCTTTGTATGCAGGGATATATCTTTAAATTGCTTACTGCACACAGACACTGACCAGCTTTACTATCACACTGTTATTTAGACTTGGGATAGGAAACATCACCTCTCAACTCTAATACTGTTTGCAACAGATGAAATATGACTCCCCTGCAATCAACATGGTTTAGCCCAGGAGTAACTAATTTCATGCACTTAACAAGGTCTGGATCCAGCCCAATGTACAGAAAGTGGTACACTTCACTAAAGTACAAACCCAAAGATTTAAAAGGATTAAAGCATGGTACCCAGTAATACAATACTTGAAAGGGGGAATTTCTTAAAATACCACAATACCACATTTTTCTAGTGGCATCTGTATAATTAACAACAACCCACAATTTATTAACATACACTTCCATGGCTCGTGTTTTCTGAGAGGCAATATAATTATGTAACTTCATAACATGTATCAGAGCAGCCACGTAATACCAAATACTCCTGCAGGGTTGTTGTAATGTGATTACTTCTGACGTTCACCGCATGTCTGCTGTTTTTACTATGCTTGCATCTAGCAGGATAACAATGGTGTAACACTAAAACTGAATGTAACCTACAGAATGTGTTATCCAAATGTGGTTAATATTAAATGCTTGAATCAGCAGCTCTAAAATCTAACACTTTTATATACCACTTCTTGTAGTGTTAGCATTATATAAATAACATTATTAACATATTATTTTCAATATATAACATTGGGGTCTATTTACAAAAAGAGAGAGCAAAAATATGAAGAGAACAGATGTTTTCTTTATATTTATGTTTTTTCACTCTCCTTCCCTGCATTTAGTAAAACCACATCACTGAAAAAATCATGGATCTCTCCAGCGCTGGGTTCAACTTCCCCAGACCCTGCTGTTTCTGTCTGCCTGGACACAACAGGAGTTAGGACATTTATCACTTGGATGGCAAACTTATTGTAAAGAATATGGGCTAATTGTTCCTGCAGCAATTCTCCAATGGAGAAGCTGTTCATTGGGGAACACAGAATTGGTAAGTTGAATTGGTAAGCTTCACTAAACGGACCTCATTAATTCGAAAACTATGTTTCTATTGATATAAATACCGACAGTGAGACTGTTACTTGTAAATCACATTTTAAAATATTTTTTATATTTCTCCTTTAACCATCAAATTAATGCTTTGTACGCATTCTGTGGTTATTGACATGAGCATTTAAAAATGCTAAACCTTTTTGTAAAATGAAAAAAGATGCTAAAATAGTATTCAGAGATGACTGTGCACTCAGCCAGCTGCTAATATCTCTGAATATGGAATTTTAAATACGTTGATCTCCATGTGTTGTACTCAGCAGTTGTCACAAATTCATTTAATCCAGTGTTCTACATTTCTCCTTCATCGGAAAGGATCATCACAACAATACAACATTTGTTTAGTGTTGAATTTCTTACAGTTTTAGGGATTTCTTTTGTTTTGGTTGTCTTTTTATTGTTATACATATTGTTAATAGTTCATTTGGACCATTTCAGGTAAAAATTTTAATTTAAATGAAACACATGTGGGGATATTTGTATTTTATCACATTTTACATGAAAAGTGGCATCCAAATTGATGAATACTTTTAAAGACTATGGACTGGATTCACAGATCCGTATTTACTACGCTTTACGCACGCACAAAGCAAGGCAACACACATGCCACTCCCCTCAGCTGGACGTGTTTTTGATGACTTCCGCCTCCATAGGGCACCCTTAACTCTACGTGTGTATTTATGCGTGTATGTTGTATTTATCTAACCACGCCCTCAAATGCTCATTTAATGGCTTCCCCCCGCTCACTTTTAATAACTTCTGCGGAGAAAAAACACGCTCCTCCATACGTATGTCCCTAATTGCGATTCACAAGTCCGTGCCTAAAGTACTTCCATGCGTAAATACTACGTAATTTGCGTGGAAAAAATTACTACTCATGCGCACTTAATACGCTCCTAAAAATACGCACGCAATCCGCCGCAAAAACGTATGTGTGAATACGGTCCTATGGACCTGATCCTGATCCTGATTTAATAACGACTGAAATCGCATGCATAGTATATGGAAGTCTGCATTGGAATGTATATACGTCCAATGCAGAATTTCTGGTCATTTAAATCATACAGTAACTTGGCTAAGCCCTTACATACAATTCAGTAATCTGCCCGCACAGAGATGCGTGCAGAATACTTTAGGTAGTGTCCTGTGCACTGAAATTCCTTGCTCATGTTCTCATTGCCATGTTCAAGTAATCGCAGAATTTGAGATTTTAAATCTTGTATGTTAGCCTCTGTTGCAGAAGCTAACATACACAATCAGCACTGAAGTCTGGATCTGGTCCCTTATTATCTCTTTTATATATGATACATCATTACATTATAATATTGGGTAGATACATTGGAATGATGTAAAAAGGACAACTTGTGTTTTCTGTTTGTTAAGCATGCCAAAGCTTTGCAGCTAAAAAGTGTGCTTTTACTGGGTGATTATGTACCATGACTAATGCATATTATAGTCTCTATTTCTATTTGCTGAGTGTGAAGCAAATTATCTTCCATTATTTAGCACTTGCAACAGTAATGACCTGCCCTCCTCTACTTCCCACTTGACCCCATTCCTTCTCACCTCCTCAACTTCCTAGCTCTTGAGCCTGTTCCCATCTTGATTATCTGTTTAAACTCAGCCTCTCCTCTGGTACTATAAAAAGGTGACTTTAGGGGGAACCGCACTAAAAAAGTCTGTGGCTCCTCCAAGTACCCAGAGGGTCTACAACCTCTAAAAATAGTAAGAATGGGGGAATGGGTGCTAAGAGAAGCGCTGATCGAAGTGTGCGCAAATGTTAAATAAACCACCCCTATGATGAGCTGGTGATGTGAAGTGAAATTCAATCCAAAGCTTCTTTGCCAACAAGAAAAGCTCAATAGACAGGGATAAAGGCAATCATAATCATCATCATCATCATCAAACATCGTCTTAAAACATAGAACTGACACATATATGATGCGGGGAATTAAAAAAGTTTTTCCACCCTTAGGGATGAATTTGGTCTATCTAACACCTGTTTCTATCAGTACTTGCAGTTGAGACATGCCTTGAACTCTCACCTGGGAGCGGGTCCGATATCATTAAGTCCTAATCCTGCTCAGTCATTATTGACCAATGCGGCTGGCAAGCACACTCTATCCTTTTTGTATTCAAATGTGTTGGAATACACTTGGGTAAATGATCTGTCCTCTTTGAGAGATAAATGGGAGAGCGACATAGGAGGGGTGACGGATGAGGATTGGAAGCAGATGCTAATCAGCACTAAGTATGCTACTACTTGTATAAGACATCAGCAAATACATCTTTTTATCCTGCACAGAGTGTATCTTTCTTCTCTAGCTCTCCAAGGATTAGGCTTAAGGAGGGATTCTCACTGTGTGAGGTGTCGGGAGAATCAGGCAGGCTTCTGGCATCTATTATGGGACTGCCCAATAATTAAAAGTTTCTATAGAGACATATGGTGATGCGTCAGTAGTACGGTTCCAGGGGGCTTCGAATTTAATCCAAGAACATTTATTTTTTGGTATAGACATTGAGGAAAACTCTTCTGCTATAATATTTAAATATGTCATGGTACTTACCTCATTAGCTTTGGTTATGGTAGCTAGGACTTGGATGGCTGCAGATCCTCCTGTTTTTCAAAATTGGGTGGCCTTGGTGAACACTACCATGAATCACGAAAAATGTATTCATACCAAGCGTAAAACTCTACCGGTATTTCATAAAGTCTGGTCTCACTGGTATGACTCTCCCTATGGGGTTGTGGTAAGGGATTCACCTGGTAATGCAGAGACCTCACTTTGATGCAGGAATTATTAAGGATGAGGGTGGTTTGATACATGTGGATATTGTGATGTGAAATGAAGTATCCCTGGGATATTTCCCTATAAGTATTGTACTATACTTGTTTATGCCTACACTGCAATGTTTATATAGTTCTAAGGATAACACTGTTTAGTTTCATGCTGTAGCTGTAAAAGACTGTAAAATGTATTGAAATTGTGAGTGTTTAATTTACTCTCATTATCCTATGTTGTAAAGATGTTAATAACATAATGTATGCTGTGAAACTGCTATATGACACTTTGGGGGTGGTTGGTAATAACATGATGTATGCTGTGAAACTGTTATATGACACCTTGGGGGTGGTTGGGGAGGGGGGGGTTGGGTATTGTATGTATTGTTATTTGTTGTATGTCGGAAAATTCAAAAATAAACACAATTTTAAAAAAAACTATAAAAAAGCAACTATTCTCCGTACCCGTGTAGCTGGAAATACACCCTTGTTGCAGGCGGCTGGGGCAGCTCCTAGACAGCCAGGTGAAATGAAGTCCTGCGTGTACTGGTAACTGGAGGCACAGATTGGAACTGCTGGCTGACGCATTTCAAGCAGACATGCCCTTTCTCAAATCTGTGAGCTGAAAGTCTCTTTGACAGCATCCAGTATAGACCATCAAAATTACTGAAAACAATCAACACATATCGCAAAATTCAATGAATTCAAAATGAATTCAAAATTTTGTGAAGGAGATTTTTAGGAGCAATATATATGGAATTAATAGGTGTAGCAAGAGTCTTGTCCTATAAATTGGTGTATTAAAATACATACACAGTGAGTGTAAAATCAATTTGTTCAGCAGTGTAAGTGTATAAATCAAAGCAGTCATGCCAATCCAAAAGGTCTGGGGAATCTTTTCAAATGCAGTGTTTGTTGCTAATGCGCATGGAAAAATAAAGATCTCTCTAGTAACCTTTATCTAAAGTTTCCAATGACATATTTTAGGACCATAAATGAGGATTCAGCCCCACATTGACCAGCTGGTCGCAAAGAGGTAATGGACAGGGAACCGGATGTTCTGGGGAGTAGATACAAGTCTAATCCAGGGGCCGGATTTAGTAAACTCAAGTTTGTGAAACTCACCGGAATTACTAAAGCTAACTTACCAACCAAACTCGCCAAAGAGCATGGATTTTCAAACGCACCTTAGTTCAGCTCACTCTGGTGATTTTTTACATTCAGAACATACAAATCGCTGGACTTACTAAGGGGCATGTTTGAAACTTGCTAGAGAATGGGCCAAAACTCGCCAGAGAAAATAGAGGTGGTTGTGACTGGAGAGTTTGATGAATCGCTGGTAATTGCTCATCAAGTAATCACTATGCCTATAAAAATGACCTCACAAGGGCTAGCAGCTGATGGTTATTGTTAATTAATGTACAATGGCATTTCATGGCAACCTGCTGCATACAGCTTTTTTAAGATAATTGTAAATAATTTAAAAACATAAAATAAGTAATATAACATATAAAAACACTACAAAGTGTAGGGACTTACAATTAACATTGACAGTTCAGCTAACCACCTCCAAATGTAAACACTCCAATCTGGAAGTGACCTGCATTTATATAATGTAAATTATGTGAACTCTGGCTATCTTAATGCAAACACTGGCGAGTTTTTTTCAGCACTTTAACATTATTTTAATATAAATCGCTGCCAATCTCCGACAAGTTTATCACAAACTTGTCGGAGTTTCACACAAACTAGCCAGAATTTATCAAAACACATTTCGCCGTAGATTCAAATTTGCCCCTTAGTAAATCCGGACAGTTTAAAAACAAAACTTGTTGTTCAACTACGGCGATGTGTGGCGGTTTTTACTGGCCAGTTAACTCGCCTCTTAGTAAGTCTGGCCCAGATGTTTTGACCCCAGATATAAAATCCCTCCAGATTTGGCCATATCCGTTCAATGCTGCGACTATCATTTCATATTCGATAAAAAGTCACACCGTCGCACTAAATATGCAGTGAGGTATTACGCTGTCAGAAGGGCATTTAATAGCAGACATGTGAGACTGGGAGTGAGATGGATGCCTATTCTGCAGATATCTATAACAGAATTTGGATATATCTTGGAAAAGAACAAAGGACAGTTCAGGGTTGACAAGTTGGCAGCTAGGGTAACAGAATTTTAGTAATGTTGTCAACATAGATATAATGATCCTGTTGACAGATTAAAAGATTGTTCGCTTGATTTCTGGAAGATTTAGTTTCAGGTAGAGAGAGGGCATCCAAGATGAAAGGTGAGAGGTGTTAATGTTGTTGTGGAGTTGTTTGGGGCTAAAAGTTTAGGTGTAGGTGTATAAATGTAAATGTATGTGTGTGTATATATATATATATATATAAATATATATAAAAACCTATGACCATTATGATGATAAAGGAGCTTGATCGCTGAAACGATCGTCGGATTTCTGAACATTATTTAAATCTCCTATGGACTGATGCTGTGTTGCAAGTATATGAACTATACCATGAACATTTATCTCCATATTTTTTTTGATGCCTGACAGCCTATTGCTCTAACGCGATGTGTCTCCAAACGTTTTGATTATGTGGTGATTTGTTTACACACCTTTTGCATTTGGGATTACACCTTTGGATAATGATTTTGTGTTTCTTCTTTTTTGAGTAATCTGTAAAAATTGCCTATGGAACTGACTCCAAACTGACACATGTAACTGTTAAAAGCAAATATATTAGCTTTATAAAAAGCTATGAAATTCCATAGACAAAAAACCTTGCAGTTTAACATGTCTGATTAAGGTTTCTTGCATTGACACAAAATATAGAAACCTTTAAAACTTTGCCACTCAAATGCCAAAAAGCAATGAAATTACGACATTAAGGCTGAAGTCTTAATGGTCGTGTTCCTTAAGCAATACAGACATGGTATACCATCACATCCTATGGTAAGCAATACAGACATGGTATACCTCACATCCTATGGTAAGCAATACAGACATGGTATACCTCACATCCTATGGTAAGCTGCAGATTCAGCACTATCATAGAGTGAGATTGCTAAAAATGTTAGAATGTTAGAGTTACAGGATGTGAAGGTATACCATGTCTTTATTGCTTAAGGAACACGTCCATTAAGACTCCAGCCTTAATGTCGTAATTTCATTGCTTTTTGGTGTTTGAACAGTAAAGTTTTAAAGTTTCTATATTTTGTCTCAATGCAAGAAACCTTAATCAGACATGTTAAACCGCAAGGTTTTTTGTCTATGGATATATATATATATATATATATATATATATGCAAGAAAAATGGTTGCACTTCTATCCAACAAGTTAAATATGTGCAAGTGTATATATAAATATAGGGGTGCAGCCAAGGACCAAAGTGACAACTATGTAAATACAAGGAACAAAAGAAGTCCGGCACTCCAAACATACATTAAATAACACTATGTGTCTGCACATAAATAAAAAGGAGGTTTAGTTCACAATATAGCTATATTGGGTTAAGCTCACCTGCCCAGCGTGCTACACACTCCAGATAAAGTTGTGATCACCTCTAGGGAGAATATCCCAAAGAAGGGAGTGAATAGAGGACTGTTTACTCTGGACCTTGGGGCTCTAAACTACCCTATTCATAAAGACCTACCATAAATTGGAAAGATATCTAGTGAAACATCTTTTGAGTCCTGTTCTTACTGTGTGAGACTGGATTGTAGCTAAGTTTGAAACATCTTTTCATTAACTTTTCTAGCTGTGTAGAACTGGATTGTGTTGTTTGCTCAGATATTTAAGCACTTTTTCTATTTGCGACTTTTTTACATTTCTTCATGGTTTCTCTTGTTACACTTTAAGGTTTTATTTTCTTAGAATATACCTTTATCCCTTTTAGTTTTATTATATTAGGTTTTAACAGTATTTATATCGTTTTAATTGCGTCCTTGCATGTGTTTTAGATTGTTGTTGCTGTAGATGTCCCAACCCATGTTTTATTCCATGTTTCTAGTTATTTTATTGTACACACTTATACACTAATTTCTCACAGTGCCCAGCACATTTTTTTACATTGGTCTTTGTTTAAGGTTTAGTGGAATCTTTGTGCCAGTGGCAGCTCATTTAGAGGAGCCAAACATAGTAGAGACATACTATTTAGAAAATTCAGCCATTTTCAATTTTTTTTAAGCATGGGTAAGTATGCTTACCCATTCATTCTTTGGAAATGTTAAGGCAGACCTACTGCGCCTACCGGAGAGGTGAGTAAAACTCTCTGGGGAGCTTTAGTGTTAGGCTTAAGGGAAGGGAGGGTAATATAAGGAGAATCTTAGGGTCAAGTTGCAGGTAAGGGAGTGTTAGAGTCAGGCTGCAGGTAGGGGAGTTTTAAGGTCAGGCTGCGGGGAGCGGAGTCTTAGGGTTAGGCTGTGGGTAGGGGAGTCTTAGGGTCAGGCTGTGGGTAGGGGAGTCTTAGGGTTAGACTATGGGGAAGGGAGTCTTAGGGTCAGGCTTGGGGAAAGGCGGGTTTGAGTAATGGATTTCAGAGTAAGGATTAGGGTAAGGGTTGGGGTTAAATTCATACCTTTTTCATTACATTCACAGCATCGTCTTCTGTCTTGCATTGAGCAATTGCTTTGCCTCTGCAAGTTCGCAGCAGTGACCCACACCTGACTACAGTAAGAGGACCTTAAATCCAATGCATAAGTAACAAGCCTACCCAGCTTTGTGGTGTCTCTCCAAAGAAAACCTCTTGTCTCACAGACCCCAGATTATAAGAGACCCAAGCTGTTTTCCTCACAGACTTTATACACACCCTTCTCAGACGCTTCTACAATCAGCCTGTTTCCAGGCCTGTTGGCTAAATACCAGAATAGGTCTGGTGGATTGAGCCCAGCCTACCTTCTCCATCCACAACTGCAGGAACCCATGACAGCTTTTCCACACAGCCAAACAAATTCTGAAGTCTGTGTGAACCACTCAATAACCAAATAAAACAGACTTCCTGGGTTTTTAAAACACAAATGACAGAAACCTGTAAAAGCATATCCCCCATGTATTACTTTTCCTGAGATTATGTTACAATATCTATCTATCTATCTATCTATCTATCTATCTATCTATCTATCTATCTATCTATCTCCACATAAGTTCACTTACCTTTCTTCTGCTGCTTCTTACTTTTCTGTCTTCATTTTCTTACTCGTTTTTCTCTTTATCTTTTCACTCTTCCACAAGCTTTCTTCCTCTGTGCCCTTCCTTCGAGGTGTGCTGGGGGATTGGGAGATTAAAAAATGAAGGCACCTGACAATGCAGGAATCTTAGTCTCTTTGTCTCTCTCCCCGCAGCTTCGGAAAGCTTCAGATTGGATTCCATACATACAGGAGCATGGCCCATACTTACAGGAGCCTGGCCCATACATACAGGAGCCTGGCCCATACTTACAGGAGCTTGGCCCACTGACACAGATTATTTGCAGAATTCCCATAATTTCATGCACAAACTCAGCGGCAGCCCCCTGGGCCAATGCTGCCATAGAAATTTGCCTAAATGGCCTATGCCTAGGGTCAGCAGTGTCTTTTGGAGTGAAACAAGACCATGGCTCTATGCGCCAGTGGATTAATTAAATCTCTTGTCTTCTTAATATGTTACTTAAACATTACAAATTATTGGGACTAGCAAATTTGGAAGACATGGACAGAAGCCTGGCTGTAAATAAGAATAAGGAAATAGATAACTGAGAAGTGCTAATGTTACAGAGCCAAATATACCAAAGCACAGTCTAATTTAAAAACTAGCATTCCATTTTGGTGCCAGTCACAGTGTCTGCCCTGTCAACCGTCTGGTGACTTTGGCCCAATCAGCAGATTAAATCTACACCTGTAAGACGTTTTCCCTTTATTTGGCTGATATAATTCTGCAATATCTCTTAAATACTAACACAATGTCAAAGGAAAAATTCTAGTTCAGAAGGTGCAGCTTGTCATCACTGCAGTGATTTAGTAGTCAGGCTTCAGCTATGAGCGTGGATCCAGTTTCATTGCAGAGGAAATTTTTACTCTGGCACAAGTTGTGATGATCTCTTGCTGATAATTTTATGCTGATGATTTTTTCTTCTGGTCCCTAATTTTTTTTAGGGAAATGTTTATAAAATGGAAACTTTATGAATCATTAATTTTGTAATCTCAGTATATTGATGTATGTTTGTAGAAATATAAAAGGGTTATTTTAATTTGTTATTATATAATCACAGCTACTAGGAATATATAAAAAAAATTGAAATATATATACCCTAAATATGGTTTAAAATAAATAACTCTGGGATCATGATAAATCAGTTTATTACATTCTGGAAAAGTAAAACTGTGAATATTTCTCTTTCATAGTTTCTGGTGCACTCAGGCTGCTATGATCCAATTACCCATCCTTCCTGAAGACTCTTTCCTGTTGTCCTGATCAGAGAGACTTAGTTATGTGTGTCAGAAAGTTGGGAGGTATCATTTGGTGACCTGGGCATTTTCACAGTTAGAAGAAAAAGGTATGGGGTAAATACTAGTGATGTATTTATTTATATCACCTTCAGAGTTGGAAGTTATGCTTTAGTTGTTACCAGAACATCTAGAATTTTACTGGAAGCAATGGATTTTCACTTTTAAACTAGTCACATAAATAAATGATGAGGAAAGAGATCTAGGAGTCATTATTTCATTTAACTGAAAGGTAGCCAAGCAATGTAACAAAGCAATGAGAAAGGTAAGTCAGATGCTTAGCTGCATAGGGAGAGGAATTAGTAGCATAACGAGAGAAGTAGTGATGACAATTTATAACTCATTGGTATGACCTCACCTGAAATAATAATGGACCTGAACCAGTTCCAGAGGCTAACGGACAGAATCTGATATCTATAATTCCACACGCGGGAGAACAGGACCCTGCTTTAAGTATTCTGCATGCATGAAATGTACGTAATAAATTAGCGAAGCATACAATTGAAATATCTAATCCCAGTCCCCGTATTTCGTATGCATGGTGAGTGGGCCAGCCCCCTTGTGGAGGCCTGGATCTGGTGCACAGTGTTCAGGTCTGAAGGCCATGGGCCAGATACAAATCTACGTGCGTGTTATGTTTGTTAGCGTAGCATATTTACGCTATCGTAAGTACTATGCACTCCCCCAAGCACTCCCTTCGGACAAATGTACTTTTGCTGTTTTATGCTTGCCAAACCCTACCTTAACTTTTCCAAGCGTAACCACGCACGTACTTAGCATCCTGACGGACATAACTGCCTAACCCCGCCCATACCGTATGATTTAACTGCCTCACCCTGCCTCCAGTGCGTAGTTTGAGCGTAGTAAGGGCTAGCGTATTTTGGCATACCCCTTTGTACGTAGTTACTACAGTGTTTCGGTCGGCCAGAGTTACGTGTCATAACATCGGTCGTGCACATGCGCAGAACGTACAAACTACCGAAATTACACTAGCAGCTAGCGTAAAATCGCTTGCGTACATAGGTCTGGATATGGCCCCATATCTCCAGAAGGATGTATATGCAAAGAAGGGCAACTAAAATGGGGCATGGCATGCATGAGAAAACATATGGAGAAAGAGTAGAACTAAATGTGTATAGCTTGGAGAACAGAAGAGTGAGTTTCCAAATACAACTACTGGATCCAGAATTAATATAGTCAGCATTTGCGAGTGCACTTTGCAATTCTGTATGTTCAGAGTTCCGTATGCTAGGGCGTTGTCACAAACAGCGGCTCTCGCCGCTGTACTTACCGAACCAGGGGACCGCTCACCGCTGCGCTGTCTCTGCATTCACGACGGCTGCATTCTCAGGACAAGTACCGCGGCGTCCCGCGGCGTCCTCGTGGTGGACGGGCGGCGCTATCTTGTGAGACATAACGTGTTCCCCGCTAGCCAATCAGATTACTGGCTGGAGGAACACGTGCAGGACTGGACCAATCAGGAGCTATGGCGGGGTATTTAAACCCCTAGCTCCATTCAAACAGTGCCAGATCTACTAGTCTTCTCTAGGAACCTGGTCGTGCTGTGCTGAGTGTCTGTGCATTCCAGTCCGGTGCAATCCAGTCCGGTGCAATCCTGCTCGGTGCAATCCTGCTCGGTGCAATCCTGCTCAGTGCAATCCTGCTCTGTGCAATCCAGTTCTGTGCAATCCTGCTCTGTGCAATCCAGTCCGGTGCAATCCTGCTCTGTGCAATCCTGCTCTGTGCAATCCTGCTCTGTGCAATCTAGTCCGGTGCAATCCAGTCCTGTGCAATCCAGTCCGGAGCTATCCAGTCCGGTGCTTACCCGCAATCCTGTGCACTCTCATTCAGTGCAGTTCAGTCCTGTGCATTTCAGTCCTGTGCACTCCAGTCGTGCACTACATCTAATATCTGAACTTTCACTGTCTATGATATCAGACACAGACTATATCACAGTATCCTGATCCAGTCTGGACCTACATGAGGAGATCCTACTTACTACCTCCTAGGTTCGTCTTCTGTCCTACATCTACTCAGTCCCTCTGACCCGGGAGCAACTCCAAAGTTTCCAGATCCGTGACAGGCGTGATAGACCTCTGTATGTTTGAGTATACACATTGTAGGCAGGGAAAGGCATTTAAGTTGTATAGTTTTGGTAGGGATAGGCCAGAGATCCATGTGCAAAAGTTAAGGTAGGGTTATGGACAGGTAAGTCAGCTAAAATCAATCCGTGAGAGGGGAGTGTCAAGAGAGTGCATGCAGATTTTAGCTCTTCTGCAAGTGCAGAAATCATTTTTAAGTCTGGGTTAAGCCCTTGGGTCTTAATAGCTACTGGTAAGATTGTGTCTATGCATTAACCAATATTTCAACATAGTCTGCAGGGGCCGCTCGTTCAGGATTCCCAGTGCATCTTTACTGGAGAAAAATCAAATCTCAAATCCTATTTTGTGGGTTACCTAATAACCAACAAAACAGTCAATAGATGAGAAATCCAACTCTAATAGTAAGACATCTGTACTACAATTGCCATGGTAGAAAGAGCAACATACAAATGCATAATCCTTCATAGCAACCAAACTACAGTATTGCAGAAAGACGGTTGAATCGTGTAAGTAACTTCCCCTAACTTCAGTTATTGATTAGACTGTAGGTAGTATAAGAACAATGGTAGAAGAGTTTATATAGTGGCAAAAACAGGTACAGAAACTAACATTGTATACTGAGCAAAAGTAAAACATGCAGAATTAATATCTACATAACATCACATTGCAATAATAAATGTGAACTTTGACCACAAGACACTCCACTGTTTATCGTTTTAAATGCAATCTTTATAAACAGGCATAGTGATAAATTTACCAGCTTTTATTGCTTTGGAGCGTATTAATAAACAGGTCCTTTTGTCTACTGATTAAGCTGCAATATAGCTAACTATATGACATAAAACAAATCACAGGGCCATATCGCCACATAAATTGCCCCTTCCCTGAAATGTTATAATATAATTTAATATAATGTAAATATGTTATATATGCCCAGGGGCGGATTGGCAATATACCTTACCGTGAACTTTCCCGGTAGGCCGGTACCCTGATGAGGCAGCCTCATCAGCACAGCACAGCACATGGTCATTTCTTTTTTTAACTTAGCAGGTCATAGATGCTGCGTCCCGTTCAATGGTCAGTGCAGGTCCTGTACTGCAGAGGCCTCTCTCAGTAACACACTTCCCCTGAGAAGCCTCCGCAGTACAGGATCAGAATTGGGCTAATGAGGGAGACACAGCAGCTAAAGAACCATCAGCACCTGAAGGGTACAGCCAGGAGATAGGAAAGGAGAGATCTTCCTACAGTTGCCAGGGGGAGGTCCCAGCCGTTGCTACAGAGCAACAGGCAGCCAATTGCAAGGCTGCCTGTTGCTGAGTGGGGCAGAGGCAGCCTCCTGGTAACTGTAAGCTAGTCCCTCCTTTCCTGACTCTGCGGGGCTGCTAACTGCAGGATCTAACAGGTACAAGTGTGTGTGTACTCTGTGTGCCTGTGCAGTGTTTGTGTGTGTGTGTGTGTGTATATGTATCTGGGTTGCACTGTGTGTGTGTGGTATGTGTATATCTGGGTTGCACTGTGTTTGTGTGTATGTGTATGCATGGACTGTACTGTGCATGTGAGTGTATGTGTATGTATGGAGTGCTTTGTGTGTAAATAGTGCATTGTGTGTGTGTGTGTGTGTGTGTTTGGAGTGTACTGTGTGTGTATGTGTGTGTTTTTGGAGTGCAGTGTGTGTGTGTGTGTGTGTGTGTGTGTATATGGGATGCACTATGTATATTTATCTGGAGTGCAGTGTGTATGTGTGTGTGTTTGTGTATAAACAGAGCCGCCGGTAGAGGTGGAATGCCCGTCACAGGCCTGCACTGTTGCTGATTTTTTTAAAAATTCAATTTATCCTTTTTTTTTTTTATTAATTTGGAAACGCTGGCTGCCTTTATGGAAACAGTAGCGGCAGCCGGCAATATACTGCAGGGGCTGTGGCATGCAATAGCAGAATTGTCACTGATTGACATCTATGATCCACCTATAAGCAGCTATACTATGCTGCTCATAGGCAAATCAGAAATGTCAATCAGTGACAATTAGAGAGCTAAAGAGATGGGGATGGGGGAGATTAGAGGCAATGCAGAGAGAGGGGGCTGGGATAGAGAAGGGCAGGTCCGTAACTAGGGGTGTGGGATAGGGGCGGACGCACATGGTGCAAATCTAATGGGGGCACCAGTGAGTTAATATTTATGGTTAAATTGGCTTGGAATTCAGGGTCAGGGGGCACCATTATTCCCTTTTGCCCCTAGCGCTAAAATTTCTAGTTATGGCTCTGGAGAAGGGATACAGTGACTTGGAAGAGGGATGGGGGAGATTATAGGGAATGCAGAGAGAGGGTGCTGGGATAGAGAAGGGATAGAAGAATCAAGAGAATGCGAATGAATTTTGTGGATAGTTACGTGTATTTGTGTGTGTGACAATAGTTATGTGTATTTGTGTGTGAGACAATAGTTATGTGTATTTGTGTGTGTGTGTGTGTGTGTGTGTGTGACAATAGTTATGTGTATTTGTGTGTGTGACAGTAATTATGTGTATTTGTGGGAGTGTGTGTGTGTGCGACAGTTATGTGTAGTTGTGGGAGTGTGTGTGCGACAGGAGAAGGAAATGAGTCCATCAAAATCCAGTGTAAGGTAGGTTCGTAGTTTAATTTATGTATATAATTCATGTATTTTGCGTCACACTGTGTGTGTGTGTGTGTGTGTGTATGTATATGTATATGGAGTGCACTGTGTGTGTGTGTGTGTGTGTGTGCACTGTGTGTATGTATATGGGGTGCAGTGTGTGGACTATATTAGACACCAAATATAAAATGCAGTGCACAAATGAAATAATGAAAGTTGCCCAAGTTATTACAATATGATAATATATCTTTATTAAATTAAATCATAATACCATAAAGCATATACACTCATAAAACATAGACAGTCCTGTACTATATAGAAACACGCAATTTGTAGATGAAGAGACACACAGTAGAAGGATAAACTCACACAATGCTCCAGTAAAGGAGGTGTCACATATATGGTATACACTCACTGGTATCCCACACTCTCGGTACCTCTAATACAAGACTTAGCTAACAGTTTACCTACAAATATTCGGTGTGCTGCCTGTTGGATTTTTAACAATTTATAATTTAGGGTAGGGACTAAGGGACTAATATAACTGTGCTTGCCCTGCCTACTTTCTGGTTAGCCCCTCCTAGAGTTCAGCCAACAGGAGGTCTCTTCCAGATTTTTTTCCACTTTATTTTCCCAATCCGCCCCTGTATATGTTCCTATAATAACTCTCTATGCATATAGAGCACAATTATAGGGAGAAAACTATAATTTGAGATCCAATAAGAAAGAATTATTATTATCTTTATTATGGGGCATACTGTATATATTAAAAATAATAAAGCACTTGAGTTCTTCTTTTACCCCTAAAACAATACAGTTTATTTCTCTTTAATTTTGTTCCCGTTAGGGTGGGCGGGGGGAAGCATGTAAAGTGTACAGTGTGGATGTCACCACCCACTAAAGAGCGGATCAAAGGTCGGACAGACCGCTGATCCGCAAGTGTGACATAAGGCTGCCGGGTGTGGGTCCCCGCAATAGGGCCGTTTCCTCTATTCAAGGAGGCATTGCAATCGAACCACGGAGCACGGAGCTTCGTGCTCCGAAACATAAGTAACACAAGTCCCCCCACTCCTTTCCCTAATTCTAACCCTAACCCCCCCTCCCTTCCTGGCAGCCTGACCCTAATCCTCCCTTACTTGCAGTCCAACCCTAACCCACCATCTCCCACAGCCTGACCCTAATTGTCCCTTCCCTGCAGCCTGACCCTAACCCTCCATCTCCCGCAGCCTGGCCCTAACTCTCCCTCCCCTGCAGCCTGACCCTAACCCTCCCTACCCCGCTCGGAGAGGTTACTCTCCTTTCCCTTGGTCCGGCGATAGCAGCGGCGGAGGGATATTGGCGGCGGCAGTATTTGCTCATCACAATGGATGAGTATGCCAATTGGCATACTTACCCATTCAAAAAAAAAAAAATTGAAACTGGGCATTATTCGAAATAGGGACATCCGAAAAGGAACTTTCGGATATCCCTATTTCGGAATGAGCAGTTTCTAACCGGGGACTGACAACGAAGGCTGCTTTATGGCAGTGTAAGTCACACTTGTTACCAAAGAGAGAAGGGAAAACCTGCAGGGGTCTGGATCCGGTCTTATATATCCCATAATATAACTCTTTAGTTTTCCTTAATGGTGTTCAAATGATCCCATATGATTGCATGATTGGCCTATATATTTCCTCCATAAAAGGACACTATATCATATAGAGATCTTTAATGAGGAATTTGTAAAAGTATTTTATTGGGGATAATTTGTGCAGAATTAATGAGAAATATTAAGCTTTATTAGGGGTGATAAAGTTTTTTTTTCCTCCCCTTAATAAAGCTCATAACCTCTTCCCCTGCTCTCTGGCCCAATTCTCTCCTATTCTGTCCTCTCACTTTATTTTAACATTTCTCTTCCACTCTGTGCTGCTGTTTTTCTGCACTGTCAACAGCTTCTGGTAGAGAGGCTCCTAGCATGTCAGAACCACGCTGCAGGGAGTTTCTTTCCCAGCAGCTTACACACAGTGCTTGCAGCTATGAACACAGATGCCTTCTTGTCTGCTGGTGCAGAAAGTGATTAGCAGCAGCGGCGGACCAGGCAATATATGTATCCACAGCTGTACTGTTAGATAATGAAGAAGAAAAAAAAAGTCTAAAAGCAATACTCAATTGCAACTGCATAGATAAGCACATGTGAATGAAACTTAATGGCATGTGTGTTTAACTTCTAATGGAATTTACTGTACCTGATTTCTTGTAGAAAACGTCAGGGGTGAGAAGGTTTTTTGAGATATGCTATCTACATTTTTACTGAGTGTACGTGTTAAATCCTGTGAGGCAAATAAATGTTTAAGAAAGGATAATACTAAATTGAATCCCTGAGGAAGCTGGTTTGGAACCCGCAGAGAGGAAACTCTGCTACGCTTAAAAAACTCAGTTAATTGGCATCTTTAAAATCTATATTTGGTACAGAGGCACCTAATGGTTGTATGGGCCCCAGTAGGAGGATCACATGTTGAGGTTGAGGTGAGATTGAATTACTTTTTCATATGGAGGCACTCAGAAAACACTAACCAACTATTAAAAAAGAGGGACTAAAAGGATTAAAGGGAATATCAACTGTCAACAAATCTGACAAGTTATAGTAATTGAACAGGGAGATATCTGTACTGTAATGTGTGGTGAGTGTTTTATTTTTAAACTCTGATTTATTTTATTTTTGGATCTTTAGCAGGTTTGTTGCAAAATGCTATTTAAAAAATCCCAGTAATTAGAAAATACTGGAAAATATGAGGACAACTTGACAGTTTTGCATAACTGCACATATATAATCCCTAAAACTTTGTAATTCGGTCTGTAATCAGTTTTGTGAATGTTGAATGGAAATGCTTGAGCTGATCTTCCAGAAGTGCAAACGTAGGATACTCATACACATATGGGACTGCCTATACCAGTCTATGACTACACTAGAGTACTCTGTCCCATCTCCAAAGTTCAAGGAGGTTGTAGATGACAGGACTGGTTTTTTGGCTGGCTACACACTTTTATGATTTCCCCAAATCCTGCCAATACCTGTGGAGATTGTATATAGTGGACACGCTGCCCAATTATTGGGCTGAGCTCCAGGCCTAATAGGATCAGCACAGCATTAATAAGATTATTTAAACATCAATCAGTCGATCCAATTATTGGGTGAGTGCTATTCTGGACAGATTTTCTAGACCAAATAATTGCCCAACAAATAGTTTGATAACTGCATAATGTGTACCTGGCTCACTAAATGTGTCCATGATGAGAGCTATGCATTTGTTATAGTGACAGTGACTTGTTTCTAAGTTGAGCAAGACTTGCTGTGAGGAACATTGTGTGCTGGGGCAGAAGATGACTGACTCGGGCACCATAGCAAGGAGACGGGATGTAAGTCTGGACTGAGGGGATTCATGCCGAACCTCCTCTAACTGGTGCATGTGCAGCTTAGTCAGTGATCGCCCTGCACAAGCGCTACCAGCTGCCTGTTGCTTTCAGTTGCTGGCAATATATTTATAGACAGCACTCACACACCTCTGGCATATCCTCTGTGGGTACAGGTTGGGTGGCAGCAATGGGCCCCCCTCATCTCTGGGATCTATAGACGCTGTATCCCCTTCTCCCACAGCAGTTACTCAACTGAATTGCTGTTTCAATGCCCAATCATCAAGTATCAGTATCAAGTCCAGAGGCTATTTAGATCTACTATTGCTGGTGTTTGGATAACATTTCATTACAGCGTTTCCATTAAAGCAATTTTTGCATTCCATCATCTAGCTGATCAATATTGATAGTGTAAGCAAGCTGTTTCCTTAGCTTCTCACAGTGCCTGAGATGTCAGTGTCATGAATTTCATGTTTGACTTGCTTTGTGGTGTTGATTGCCTCTTTTGCACTTCAGCTGGTGCTCTGATCTTTTTTATTCCACCTGTAAATGTGAGATTTTTTTATGTTACGGTGTGGCCCCGTTGATTTCTTCACTGTCAACATTTTTTTCAATAGACACTGGATTTTTTTTGCTTTTAAATGTAGAGCAATTCATTTTGACACATGTGAACAAAATAGATTGTGAGCTCTTATGCCCAGTCTGTCAGTTATTACCCAGTTTTCAGAATTGTTATTTTAAATTCTAGG
The DNA here is from genome assembly GCA_011038615.1 of Limnodynastes dumerilii. Classification (NCBI taxonomy): domain Eukaryota; kingdom Metazoa; phylum Chordata; class Amphibia; order Anura; family Limnodynastidae; genus Limnodynastes; species Limnodynastes dumerilii. The sequence goes on from WWET01001224.1 coordinate 140,978, forward strand.
AGCTGATCCAGAGTTTTAACGCATCTGGAATGCAGACGCTCTATACGCCCTATTCAGAGTTGCGTGTCGCTTCCGCAGCCGGAGCCGTATGGGCAGAGGTTGCGGCCTATACAGCTGCAGCCTCGGCCAGTTTCCTGTGCTTCCAAATGGGTTTTTACTGCTTGCATTTGCAGCATTTAAAAATCCACTAAATGCTTATTTATCAGATACATTAATGACAGGGCATAGTAGCGGTATATAAAAATATTTTAATCATTATTTCAGGTACATAATTTTATTTAAAAAAATTCAAATGTCATTTTTTTTTTTTTTTTTAAATGGCCATTTTCATGGAAGAGCAGCCTTTCACTGCTTTTTCATCAATCTCTTTTAAATATCGTGGAATTCCTTGTTGCACTATCACAGAGCAGGCGGATGTGGACACAGGCAGATGGGTAGCGGTGCCCATCTTTCTGTGCTCGATCCCCTTCTGAGCATGTGCAGTTTCCCCGCTGTGCTTCTGTAAAACAGACGGAAGAGCAGATCTAGATCAGCCCCCCCCCCCACAAAACAAG
>WWET01001224.1:184639-205418 GCA_011038615.1 Limnodynastes dumerilii
TTTTTTATTGGATTAAGTTGTTATGATTTAGGGATCATATAGTAACAATGGGCAATAGATCCAGAGCTCCATATGACAAACGACTTATGCATTCCTCCTGTGTAAGACAGCTGTTCATTCTGCACATGCCCGTAATGAGGTACTTATGATTGGAATGCAGTACAACCGATTCTGCATTGCCATTGTAAGTACCTTCTCAATGACCGGGCATTACAAGATTACTTACGATAGGCTAAGCTCTTACCTACAACCCAATATTCCTCACAGAGGAGGTCAAAGGAAAGTGTACCGATCTCTGTGCGAAATATAGGATACAAAAAAAATCATACATTTGTAGCACAGGGCTACTAATGTACGGACTTTGCAGGTCTGAATAAGGACCAATGTTGTTTTTTGTTTGTGTGTTGGTTTTTTAAATTTGGTACTTTTTGGGGTTTTGTGAATAAGCAAAACACAGATAAAGTATTGGCATTAACAGTCCATACACAGTCAATTATTTATTACAATACAAGCAGAAAGACTGCATAGAGATAACATGATAAACTAAACGTGAACAGACATTAAGAAGTAATATAGGGAGCTGGTGGTAAAGAAGAGGGGGAGAGGTCAATACAATGGCTTTTTTTGAATGTTGGTACTCTTCTTATTGATAAAAGGGATATGTCCAATTCTTTAATAACTTCTTTTTAACTGTAAATATCGCCTTCATCCATTTGCCTATGCAATTATCAATAACCATCAAATGTAAAGTATAGCCTGGCATTCAGTTCTGTCTGTTTCTATAAATCATAAAAATATATAAACCAAAAAAGAAAATCATTAATTGCTGTCTAAGAAGTGCAAAACATATCAGATATAACAGTAGAACCACCAACATAAAATATAACTTACAAACCTCTTTTAATTGAACTGTGCAAATATGTGGGATCAAAAATGTACATTAAGTGAAAAAAAGGGATTCCAATGTCTTTAAATATGCGACTACCTGATATCTAAAAATATAACATTGCTAAAGAGCATTCCTAAAGAAAATAGGGATTCCGTATAAAGAGGATTGACATTTTTGGTTCAAAATGTTGTCTCTTTTGTGGCAAAAAGGAGCCACAGTTTACTAATAAGACATTAACAAATCTGGATATCAGTGAGTGAGTTTTGTTGTTTTAAAATAGCTTTGTTGCTAGGACACATCTTAAAGAAGATCACAGATTTAAGCTTGTATTGATTTTACAGATGGACTTCCAAATAATAAAAGATTTAAGGACGATGAAGAGGAAAATGATGATGACAAAGACTACCACAGAAGTGACCCTCAGATCGCCATTTGTCTTGACTGTCTACGTAATAATGGCCAGTCTGGCGATAACGTAGTAAAGGTAATTCCTGATCACTCACTTAGCTGCAGTGAAGCATCTTTACTTACCCTTCCATCTGAGGTGGTTGAGGCCAATACAGTAGAACAATTTAAACATGCTTGGGATAAATATAAGGGTATCCTAAATTGAAACCCAAATTGAGGGTAAATAAGGTCTAGGGTCAGTATAGTTTTCAATAAACAAATGGACAGACTAGATGGGCCATGTGGCTCTTATCTGCCGTCACTTTCTATGTTTCCAAAGTAAATATAGTTGGTGCTCCACAATGCTGAGTTGAATGCTTGGTATTCTAGAATGTCCATTAGATACCAGCGTCTAAGGTCAGAGCACCCAAGCACATTGTAACACTGCAATAATGCTCTGATTCATACAGGACATAGCACCTTGGTGGATAGGCACTGTAGCATTGCCTGTTATTTCATCCCTAGGTTACATGTGTTGTTTGCATTGACAGCTCATGGACTTTTTATTGTTAAACAAAGGTCTCTCCTGTTATTACTATTTATTGAATAGAACCCAGTGTTTGGTAGACTGATATTCCCCCATGTGCTTTCACACACCTTAGTCTTTTTGTTTTTTACACCAATGTATTGGTAGACTAGTAGGACCACCACCTAACTTGCCACCTTATTGCTTCCCTTGCTCGTATGGACTTCTGAATTAGAAGACCCTACCATAATCCTCCATAATATACTCACTTGAAATGAGGATGTTGTGGAAGTCTGGATAAGGCACTTGGCACAACCTTACTACTATTGCCATACTCCAACATAGCGCAAGCTAATAGTCTTAAGATAGAACCCTTGTTCCAAATGATCTTTAATGGGCACTTGCGGGCAATTTCTTATCCTATTAATTGAAAATGTCCCCAATTCATAAGTGTTTGTGGATCTGGTCTATAGTCCTGTGACTTAATGGTTCTGGAGGGAGAGAGATAGGGAGATTTGTACTTTGGTACACAGATATTTTCTTAAGAAAAGTCTAAAGCAGTCATTATTATTTTTATATTGAGGATTATTGCATGACGTTTAATTTCTAATTTTAATGCTTTATATTTTAACCTGTCTTTCTTTCCTAGGGATTAATGAAAAAATTCATCCGGTGTTCCACACGTATAACTGTTGGGACTATTAAAAAGTTTTTAAGTTTAAAATTAAAGCTACCGAGTACATATGAGGTAAGAGCCTCCAGCATAGAATGTTGTCATTTTGCACAGTGTACATACAGTGTGGGCTACTTTGGGATAGAAGTAACTCTGTAGATTTAGGTGATCATGCCAAAGCTTAATTGATTTGCACAGTATTTTAATTTATTCTATTTTTGTACTATTTTGGCCACCTTCTGTATTTTTCTTTTACAAAATCTATTCTTAGTTTACAAGTTGAGAAAAAAAACATAGTGAGCTGCATTTGTGCTATAAAAAAAGTTCTCAACATCTGCCAGCATATTTTTATGTAGGATCTGCAGGTTACATTATTAGTATTATAGATTTCTACAGCACCAAAATATACAGCATTCTATCAATAAACAGCTTTGATGTATTCATCGGTGTGAGCACATAGTGTTTATTTGCGCACATGCTTGGACACAGTGCCAGTTTCTTTTATTCTCCTCTTGTTTCTTCCTGGAGCTACGATCGCTGTTCTTTGAGCACAAAGATGTACTTTAAATTCAACCCAGTTTTGCATAAAATAGGTTACTTTGACCAGACAAGAACTCTACTTTTCTTGATAATGGCTTCAATCGTTTTACCTTCCTATTCTACTAACAAGCAGGGGCCTATTGCCTGTTGGCATTGTACAGCAAAATGTAAGCATCTTTGGTGAAGCCTGTTCAATGGAGTGCCAAATTATTATGCACCTAATGCTAGTTTTGAAATCCGCTTCTTGTTTCTTGCACAAGGCAACTGGATAACGTTGGGTATGAAAAACGTGCTCAAATAGCCTTAATAAAGGTTTAATTTAGCAAAATATGTTCCTTTGTAAACTACAGCAAAGTAAAAGTTATTCTGCTGCAAATAAAGCAGCCAGTATTTCCTCCATTTCCAAGACAATTCCAAAACAAATGTTGTAAGTAAATTGCATTTGTACTGCTTACTGCAACATGGGACCAGATCCAGAGCTATGTACGAGCGCGTTTTTACGCTTGCGTAACTTCGACTTTTTGTATGCACGCTCACGGCAGATGTTAGTCGTCATAACTCTGATTGTACGTACCTTCCTCATAAATACGTACAAAGGTGTGGGTCATCCTTACGGTGGCTGGAAATACGCTTTGTAGCCGGAGGGAGGCATTTAAATTGTACAGTGTGGGCCGGGTTAGGCCGTTACGTACGACAATCCATTACGTACGAGCGTGCTTACACTAGGAAAAGTTAGGGTAGGGTTTGCTACTCATAAATTATGTGCACCGATGGGGAGTGCCCGGGGAAGTGAATAGTACTTACCATCGCGTAAATATGCTATGTAATCGTATTTAAACTGCACTTAGCTCTGGATCTGGCCCATGTTCTTTATTAGTACAAATTTGCATCCCTTATTATTAAAGTCTCTAAGGAGTGATTCAGACCTCTGCAAAGGGGCGTTTCCCAATCGCTAGGATCAGAAAATGCCCACGTTTTGCACTATATACCCAGTATGGGTCTACATCCAGAGTTCTGTGCTGGGAGCTATTCCGAAGGTGGGGCAGGACGCAGAAAGCAATTCCGCTATATGGAAGGGGTGAAATGGCACAGTAAGGGTATGGTAAGTGCCTACCGCTGTATCCATTTTATGTGAGGAAGGCGCGTTAGTTCAGGCTGACAAGAGGAGAGGTGCTCAGGCTACAAGATCAGTTTACTTCTATTTCAGGATGCAATACACTATGTAATGCAGTGATTTTCATTTTCTAGCTGGATGTACTATGCAATGGGGAAATCATGGGAAAGGACCACACAATGGAGTTCATATATATGACAAGATGGCGACTAAGAGGAGAAAATGTAAATATATTCCCTGTTTTTGTGCTTCTGTGCTCTTTCTAATTCACTATACAGCAACCAAAAATGATCACGTTATCAACAAAAAATAAAAATACATTAAAATGCAATCATTTGACCAAACATCACAAACTAACTGGTCTATATCTGCTTTTTACTTTGTGCTCTGTTTTGTTGAAGTCCTTTTTTTGCTTTGTATAAGTTGCTTATTTAGAATAATAATATGTATTTGGTCTTGAGATGTAATTATCTTCCATATACAGTACCGCACAGTTCAGTACACACATTACAGTGAATCCCAGGCACAATAAACATGGCCACAGACTACAGAAACATGTCTAATGGGAGTAAAGGATGGGCAACTTCCTGTATGTATACTCTTCAAATTCATAATGATCATGAAGGGCCAGATTCACTAAGGTGCGGTTTTGGAAAAGTGGAGATGTTGCTCATAGCAACCAATCGGGTTCTAGCTACCATTCTCTAGTATGTAATAGGAAAGTGAGAGCTAGAATCTAATTGGTTGATATGGGCAACATCTCCACTTTTTCAAACCTGCAGCTTAGTAAATCTGGCCCCTAGTGTTTAAAATAGTTTCATGACCTTTAAAACGTTAGATCTATGTGTTGCCCAAATGCATCAGTGCTAATATACATTCATGATCTGTTACATTTTGTTTGTGAAATATATAAAGTGTTCACATATTCATCTGATGTTTTGAAAATTATATTTTTATCCAAAATATATTTTCCAAAGCACCCATTTCTACATGCAGTGGTGGATGTCTAATAACAAGCACATAATCTCCTTCACAGTTTCACTGTCAGAACAGTTCGACTTCACTACATATGTCCCTCAGCGAAACTGTTCCCGATGTTTCAGAGACATCCACAACCGTATGTATAAATAAAGCTTTTTCTCAATATTTTTTTAAGACATTGTTTACATAAAAGACTATAAGTGGAATTAAAGACTTCAAAACGACATAGACAATAGCAATATAGTTTGTGATAGGGATTGTATTATATTTATGTAAAAGGATTTACATTTTATTATATATGCAATTATTTAAAATTCTTATAATTTCCACTAGATTTATTGAGCCATATTATAATTTCTTCAAAACATATTTTATTGTGAGCACATTTGAAATAACTTTCTCATTTAAACAAAACTGCTTGACCTTCTGTTTAGTGATACTGTATCATTTCACATTTAAATGAAAGCAGTGTCTCGGATATTAATGAATTGCATATAAAAAATTAATTTAATAACTTTAGTTCAGTCATTAACTTGGACTGGATTCTAATATGTGATCCGATCACTTATCTGCCCAAGTGCTTAGGAGACCACTCCCATAACGTGCACGGACATCCAGCAGCAGCACTCTTAAAACCTCCGATCCATTCAAGAGGATTTGCGTTCTGAATACAGCGTATGGATGTATACTCAAGTCGCAAAAGCGAACATTGTCTTATTCAACCTAACCGCTCAGAAAATGTCTGCCTATTAGTGATCTGGATCTCATCCCTTGTTCCCAATCCAAAAAAGTACAGGATCACAGGAAAGTTTCATCATGTTTACCCAGGTCAGCACTCATACTTAAACACAAGGCCATCAAGATGTGAAAAAATAATGTATACTAGTAACAAAAAAAAAACCTCCACACAAAAGAAAAAGTACCAAACAAATGAGCAAAAACTCCAATACGTGACAAAACAAAATTGCAAAAATAAACACAGGAAGAAAAAACTTGCGCTAAACAGCGCATCGTCATCACGTCATGTCTCGTGTAAGGCTGCGAAATAGCTGTAGGATAACAATATTGGATATGCGTTCTGCTTTTGCAGTCTGGCTTACAATTCGACTAGAGCAATCATTGAACTGTTTACATATTTAAACTCTGGGATTGCTTTTCATCAATGGACATCAATCTTGTTGCTTATTTTTTTCTGCCTGTGTTTATTTTTGGAATTTTGTTTTTGTCACGTGGTGGAGTTTTTGCTTATTTGTTTGGAATTATATCTTTTGTTTAGTGGTTTTTTTGTTACCAGTCTAAATTAGATTTTTTTTTTTTACATCTTGGCGCCTTTGTTTTTACTTATGTGACATGGGTAAGCATATTTACCCTTTCCTGTGCTATATATGTTTGGCAGTAACTACTTACATAATTTTCCTTTCATCAGCATTATGCATTCATGGGCCTAGAAACGGTATATTTTGTTTTGCTTTCCTAAAATGTGTTCCGTACACACTAAACTTCTAATGTATAAATATTTTTGAACATCCAAAAGGTAAATTTACAGCTGCAGATTAAACTGTATATCTTTTAACATGCATGAATGAAGGCAGAGTGATAGGATTCATCTAGTATATAATGTGATGGCAGACATGAGAGTAATTCTAAGATAATTTTCGCAACATCCTTTATGTACTATTTTGGATCCTGACTGCTTCCAGATGATCTCATGGAGTTACCAAGACCAGTGGCTATGGGATTTAGAGAAGTTAGTGACTTTGAGCTGGATCCAGACTTAAGAAAGAGCTTGATGTTAAGGACCTGATTCGCACTTAAGAATCTTCTTAAAGTAAGAACTTAAATTCACACCTGGGCTTAACCATGGTGATTGCAGGGGAGTCAAATTTAATCTGTTGCAAATAGTACTAGTGTTGAGAGGTGATATTTCCCAGCCCAAGTCTAAATAACAGTGTAATAGTAAATCTGGTCAGTATCTGTGTGCAGTAAGCAATTCAAAGATATATCCCTGCATGCAAAGAATACAATGAAATGAATCCCCCCTGCAATCAACATGGTTTTGTCTAGGGGTGATTTTAAGTTCTTATTTTAAGAAGATTCTTAAGTGTGAATCAGGTCCTAAGAGAGGAAAGTTACTCCTGGACTAAATCATGTTGATTGCAGGGGGAGTCATATTTCATCTGCTGCAAACAGTATTAGAGTTGTGGGGTAATGTTTCCTGGCCCAAGTCTAAATAACTGTGTAATAGTAAAGTTGTGTGTAGTAAGCAATTCAAAGATATATCCCTGCATGCAAAGAATACAATTACCTTGACACCTTCTGCAATCAACATGGTTTTGGCCAAGAGTAACTTTCATCTCTTAATTCTAAGTCCCTTCGTAAGTCTGGATCCAGTCCTTAAACTTGTTACTGTGAATGAGAAACATCAATATAGAGAGGTCATTATTTTATCCAATTTTTATACCAAAAGTGAGATGACCGTTCGACATTCTGTAGCATGTCATATATTGTCCTATATTAAATTTAACATCTAAAAAGATTTTGTTTATAGGGTTTGTCTTAGTCTGTTTTATATTTAGTATATTATTGATGTGTTGGATTACTTCTTGTCTTCTTTCTATTTATTATATTGGTTGATCTGGTTTTCTATCTGTGAAATATTCCAGCTACAAATCCTTTGTATTCTCTCTAGACATATTACCTTCTGGTGCCTTCTGCCACCCCTGGCTTTGTCAAATGGCCACTAAATAATAGCATGTTTATATAAATATTAATGTTAAAGTTTATCTCCATTACTAGTTGTCTGCTTGTGCAGTCCTGCCCTACTCTCATTTTATTCACCAACATTAAACTTTATTAATTTCTTCTCTGCATTCTCTTGGTAAAAACCCACAGCACTGACTTTTCAGCCAAAGGTCCCTCTAGCTACTGTAACACAAAACACAGTCTGATAGGAATTGCCATCCCAGACTGCCTTACTCACAGGCCCGAATCCTGAGCTCTGATTTCCCCATCTTTTCTCTGCCTGCGGATTGAATATCATATGTGAAAACATTTGTGCTACCCGTTCACAATGCATTCCAACCAATCCAGATTAAGTAAAATGACATCTCTGACACCTTCTGGCAGAGGGACTGGCAATCACAGGTAGCTGGGACTTCTTTACAGTGTACAGTATAGGTGCGCCTTCTCCACAAGTACTGATGCAGACTTTTGAACCACCACTATTTTCTATTTGCAAACATAAGAATTCAGGTGGGCCTAAGTGGGTACTGATTCATTCATGTAATGGGAATGGGTGTATGGATATCACAGCCCTGTGATTGCAGCTCACGGGACATCATTTTCATGGGGATCTGAGTATCTAGCCTACAGTGACTTAATTATTCTCATAATACCCTGTATCTACTCTCTACTTTATACTCCGTTTCTTCAAGTAATGCGCTGCCATTACCTTCTCCAGTGTCCTCTTTCCATAAACCATATTGTCATCTCATCCACGTTGTTGAATCACCTTGTTCTGAAGTTCAAGCGTCTTCCCCATCTTATATCTTCTGTTTCCCGATCCTCTTTTCCTTAGTGAAGATTCTCTATACCTATTGTATTTCTTTACTGGTAAGCTTCTTAGTCTACCTTGAATATGACTGCTAGGCTAGTCTATTGTTTAAAAAAATTTTAATTGCATATACACATCTATGCCTTGCTTCCTGTTAGAATTAGCCTCAGAATTGTCTGTTTCTCCAATTTGTTTTGTTTTGTTTATTTTAGTCTTATCCCATGGTATTGCAATATCGACCGAGAATTGACTTTGGTTAATTGATGGACGACACACTGAGAAGAATCCTGCACTATATGTTTACTCATCGACAGATTGCACAATGAATGGATGTGCCTAATTACATGGACTTAAAGGACACTGCCTATTAAACAGCATGCAAATATGGATGTGGTCTCTTCCCAACATGCCACTAGTCTCTTTGCAGATATTGCTTTGAAGTGCCAGTCTGGTACAAACATCTGACTGACTTATAGGTATGCTTTCACCAGCTGCGTCCTAGTTTTAGCGGATGGAATAATGTACAGACACTTTATGTTGTATTTTGGTTCGTTCATTTGTGTTATCTATACTTTTCATTACTTGTGGCTTTCTAATTATTACATAGTTTATATAATATTCCTGGTTAGAAAATAGTGTAAGTTTTCCATAAAGTTTTGTAACTGACAATAGTTTAATAGTGAAACAAAAACTGCCCAAGTAAACTTTTAACAGGGTTTTCATTCAGTAATAAGTTTTTAGTAATTCTAATATAACATTTTATCTTTTCTCTAAATGAGTAATTGATGTAGATATTTCACAGTTATATCTAGTACTTAGCACTTCTTCCACATTTTCGGTTCCACCAGTTACATTCTCTGTACAATCATTTTATCTAAAACTAAAACAATAGAGGCATTCTGCACAACAATACAACAAAGATAGTTACCAGTGTTAAGATGCCATCATGGGAATTTACACCTCTTGTATAAAATAGTTTTATTCATCTGGCTTTTAATATTATATAGTCTAATAGTTTTTGGTGTATGTTTGATATATGTGAGCTTGAAACATGTTATGATATGTCTTAGAGCAGTGAGCAGGGTAAGGAGACTTTAGAGTCTTTCAGCTATATAAATGTATCCACAGTTGCTTAAAGGAATTCTATCTATATAGAAGTGAACTGAACCTGGCACTTAAATAGAACTATGTAAGAAAAGACTGTTTAAGAGTGTAACTGTTGCTCCACTTTGTGAGATGATAATCCCAGCATTTCTACTACAACAGTAATAATCAGCCCTCCTGTTCTTACTGTGCTAAATTTCCTGTAATGAGGCAACAGACCGCTGTACGTCAGCCGAATTCCGCAAGCTGCCAGATGTTCCGCAATGGATCTCCAGGTGTGCAGAACTTAGTTCCGTCCATCAGGGTGGTACATTACCTCCGCCTAAACTCCGTGAGGTGGGCATAAGGGAGAATTTAAATTTTACATTAGCAGTTGGGTTTTTCATATCCATGCAGATCAGCAGTCGTACGAACCACTGATCTGTTGCTGCATAACCCAGTTTAAATCTGCACGATAGGGGAGTGGCGAAAGCTCACTCTCCTTTTTCGTGCGAACTGCCAGACCTCCATGTGGGCTTTAAATGCACGGAGGTCAAGATCTGGTCCATTAACGTTTGTAGTGGTACAAATATTGAAGTGTTGATGATATTAGTGAAACTTTCATGATTTGTATGGAGATGGAAATGTATTTGCACTGAGATACGAAAGCCTAAGAGAAAACGAACTGCTTCATTCATGAACCGTTTTCTTCTGTGCTTTATTAACCTCTTTTCTTATTGTTTAGCCAAACCAATACCCATCAGTCTTCCGCTTTCCGTTTTGAAGTAATGCATAATATGATGCAGTTAATGCAAATAGTTAGTCAGAGTTCAATGTATAGATGTCTAGGCCATACGTGAAATTGTAAGATTTCCTGTCTATAATTCCCTTGTACCTCAATGATGGTGAATTACATAGATATTTTTGTTTATGCATTTACAGCTGTTTTATATTGGTGCACCTCCTAACATCTTATCTTAGCTTTGAAAAAAGTGAAATTGGTAGCACTTAATATTATTGTAAATTATAAAATGATACAATATATAGTTTATATATGATAAGTATATAGCAATGTGTATATGCACTGTGAGCATTTAGGGAAAATGTTTATTGTGGTGTGAGGTTGGTATATTTTCTTACTTGTGTTTCTCTGAAGAGGAATATTAATTATAACTTGCTGAAAATGATTCTATGATGTTTTAAGATGCCTTTAAATACTTAACCAAAATAGCTGTTCTATCACTAATGATTACATGAATTGTTAAGTGACCAAATTCCTTGCACTACGATATTTGAAGAAGGGACTTGACGTCAGGAAGTATATTTTTATAAGTTTCAGTTCAAATATATTTTTTACTTGTCAAAGAATAAGTGAGGATGTTGCATTCTTTCAGTTCCTTCAAATCTAAATTTTGTAACTGGTCAAAATTTTATAGCAGATGGTACTTTTTGTAAATAAATTGTCTTCAAGAGCTGAACTTATATCACAATAATTGAAATTGCTTTAAGAGTGGATTGTTGATGTAATCTCTGTGTGTATGTTTTGCATTTTCACACCCAGGAACCAAATCATAGAGCCGTTGCTATTAGTGTTATTTTGTTAAAATCTAAAGTAGCATTTGAGTCCTAATATACAATACATCTGGATTTTGTTTATTTTTTTTCAGTCATACTAAATCAATCCAATCACACTTGTTCAGATCTATTAAACACGTTGTCATCGCATAACTTGACTACCTGGGTAAAGACAGTGTTTACACATCAGCATTACAGGATACAGGGATTTCCAGCGGGGGGGATCCATTTTATTCAATGCCAGCTGTACCCTCTTACAACTATACTTTTTCCCTATCAACACACAATTGTAGGTGAGAAAAGATGACAGAACTTTGCATCTAGTAGTGAGTATAGTTCAGCACATTTACATACAGTGTTCTGTTTATCTGTGGGGTGAAATTATCAAAATATATATGTAAAATTGTGGAGCAGTGAAATTCTATTTATATAGAGTTTAGAGTAATGCACTATTTATGGAAAATGAATAAAAATCACTGGGATGTACAAATTGTTTTCGTTTCTTTAAGCGCGGGTCATGGCATGGTTTATTAGTAATGTCTAAAAAAAAAAACAATAATTACACACTGGGTGTTTTAGGTGTGTGAGGTTTTTTTAACCAAAGTCTGGATCCATTCGCTATCATTTGTAGTGAAATAAAGCACCTGTTCTTCCATGCAATACAGCATAATATTTTATGCTTAGACTACTAGGTATGCACATATACAGTACATATCGTGATTAAATACGTTGTGTATATATTTTCCAAATGTTTCAAGTATATAAATTGCACCTGAATCATAATACATAGCAGGAATTACCATGAGAAGTGGAACATATTTATCTAAAAGTAGGGCAGGGGGAAAATGATGGAGGTTTTTGATTGTAGTATTGGTTCACATCCCTATGATGCCCTCTTCTGGAAGGTACACCCTTTTTGGTTCATTCCCTTAAATAATACAGGGCTGTATGCAGAGCTCTGGTAGCATTGCATATGCAGCCGGAGTTTTCTGATATGAGCTACTGCGCATGCGCAGTAATTTTGTTACGACATCTAAGTTACTTGTTGCAACGTAGATAGCGTATACGCGGTCTTTAAGACCACGTATATGCAATCTATGTTGCAACAAGTAACGTAGACGTCGTAACAAAATTACTGCGCATGCGCAGCAGCTCATATCAGAAAACTCCGGCTGCATATGCAATGCTACCAGAGCTCTGCATGCGGCCGCAACCTCTGTCTCCATCCATTTTAGGCTTTGGTATAGATATGGTACAATGCATTTAATTCTATCATATATTGTCAATTTATATGATTTTACTTAATTAAAAATCTCAACACGCTGTTTAAGAATCAGTTGTAGGTTGTATCTTTTTTGGCACAATTAATGAAACTCTTGCAGAATTTTTGTTAAAAACCTCTCATTTAATTCCTTTTAATTGCCATTTTGTATTATGAAATAACGTGGCAAACAGACCTATTAACTGCTTTATAAAAATTTACGTTTCTTAATACTATTTATATTACCTTTTATCACAATCCAGTTCCATTAAGTTCAAATTGTATCATATATGTAAGTGTGGTGTTATGTTTTCTAAATGATTTAAATAAAACCTAGATTCAAATTTAAAATCAACTATTTTTTAAATTGATTTATAAATGTCTGAATGAAGATTAGACTCACAGTTAAGGGCTGATACTCAGTGGGGAGTAACTGCTCAAAAAGGTGCAAATCTGAACCTGGACAAATAATGTTACAGTGTGAGGGGTACTGATTCAATTTTTTTGCATTCAGTGAAAATTCTGACTGATTTTACTTATTGCACATAAATGCTGAATAGCTTTATTTGTAAACTCTAATTTAGGGATAAGCTACAAAACCTCACTTCACAACCCATTTTGTTGGCACATTTTAAAGTTGCTACCGCTGCAGTTTAACATTGTTTTGCCAAAGTGTAGATTTGCTCCAATTTGCTCAGTCCAGCCAGTGATTGAATATACTCAGGCTAAGAGCAGCAAAACAGTAATCAGTATATGGGGTCCCACACTGTTACTTGCGCATTCCTTCTCAATAGTGATTTCATCAGAGGTACAATTGCACTAGCTCCTGCAAGCACCATTTAAAGCTGCGGGTTCCTTAATTAGTCAGCTCCTGTTAATTCTTTACCCTTTCATTGCTAAACCTTCCTCAGTCAGTAGTCTATCCATCAAGTAGGTATATTCCACTTAGTGAATAGATCAAGGCAAAGGGAGATATTTACAATATTCCAAAACAAGGAAATCCTTATATCAGAGCATGGATGGCTGTTACAAGTCAGTACAAATGGAGGCTATATCCAGTAAACGAAAAAATACACTAATAAGAATTTATTTCTTATTTTCTTATTCATTTTTATAAAAAGAGTCCCAACTACTACAAAAGTTATGGTAGCAGGTCAATAAGAAACAGAGAGCAGGTAAAGACTGTAACAGGTAACATTTTTGCTTTTGGCCTTTTGTATGCATTCTGTTTACACAGATAATTGCACCTTCCTTCTTGTGAAGCAACCCACCCCTGAGCCCACCACTTTCCATTTATTATTATATGTCACTCACATCAGTCCCCGTCTTTCTGGAACCACACTCCAAATTCCCTACCATCAACACGAGGGTTAATTGTATCAGCAGCCAATTGTTTTTTTGAAGTATGGGATTAAACTCTAGCACCTGGAGAAAAGCCACGCAGACACAGAGGGCCCGATTCAATTAGCTTCGCACCAGCGTATTTTTCGGTGTGAAGCTATTTCTGCTAATATTTTTTGGGTACCATATATGACGGGAAAAAGCCCAGCGCGTACTTTTTCCTGTCATCATGGGTAACGGAATCGGACCCAGAGAGAATATGCAAACGCCACACAGATTAACCAATCAAACTCATGACCCCAGTGCTTTAAACCAATGTGATGATAATAATAGTTTTACTTTTACAGTGAAAATGTTATGTCAGCAAGGTACTAACTATGTTGATTGTTATAAGTGGAATGGTATAAAAAAAAAAAAAAAAAAAAGATTCCTTACCTTGTCCCCCCTCCAGACTCTCTCCTTCCCTGCTCTTTCCTATATTAATAAAACCTAAAAATAAAAAAATGTCAATCTGTTAACCCTGTTGTCATTTTTAACATTGCAATTACACAATGCACCCTGTAATAATAACATCCCATGTCAATATACTTGCTCATATTAGATTTTTGCTTCAAATTTTCATTTTTATTAGGTTTTGAGGGGTGCTGGGGTAATATGAAATTATAAATATTGCACTGCTGTCAATAGCATTCTGAATATTGTCCTCTCTGTCGCTGCCCACCTAAGCCTTGTTACAAACCTAACATCTTAAGTATTGAGTTGAACTTTGCAATTTGGTATCATGCTACTCTGTTCATGTTCTGGTAATTTGTTTGTATTAGGATAATGTTTATCCTTTTTACATTCAACCTGCACTGCTCTCTTGCATTGCTAGCACCATATGCAGTTATGTTGCATCCAAACCCACTGGCAGACATCACAGGTTTTAATATATGTTTTTATTCATGAGAGTTGGGTGCTGCAATTAAATTTTCTGAAGTAAAGCAATTTAAAAGCAGATGTAAAAACATGTGCAATCCCCCTTATTTTATTAAACCATCTTTGCTTTAACATCTTGTACTCTACACTGTGAATGCCAGCTAATAAATTATAGCTCTGAAATGTATACTTTTTCGAAATGCTCTTAATGAAAATAAATACCAGCATTTTAATTACAAATACTGCAGTAGATGCAAGAATATTACCCCCACTATGTCCTATTTTCTTAAAGAACATATTTCTTTGTGAAGAAATTTAATTTTAGAGTCCTTAAGCCTGGGCTGACTCTGGTGTGCCATTTAATGACATGTTATGTAACAGCTTTTGTATAGGTAATAGAATTTTTCCTAACATTTTCCTTAAAATAAGAAGTGATTTATGAGTCCAGTTTCCATTAAACAAACTAAAATCTGCTCGCAGTCTGTAATTTGAGAACCTCCTTTTTATGGCAGGGTTCCAAAAACCTCATTTGGAAGGTATGTCACTGCATTTATAATTCATAAAAGTGTTGGCATTAATCCCATAAAGCAATGTAGGAAGAGAAAATGTTCTCATGCCGTTCAAAAACATTGCGCACTCAATTTTCCAAGCTACTTCTACAGCCATTTGTATCTCTTTATTGTGTTTTTCTAAAATCTTATTTTAACAGCAATTAAAACTTTGAAATAAAATTTAAGTAGTGAAACCAAACACACTTTGGATATATTTAGATTGCTATTTAAAGCAACTGGAGCTATTTTTTTTTTTTATAAAATATAGAAAGTAGGCTACCACAAAGGTCTCACAATATAGGTAAACACAGACATTAAGTAAAACACACCATAGCATTAAAAGACAATGCACAACAATATAGATAAAGAACATGGATGCAGTTATCAGAACAAGTTACACAGAGAACCATGCAGTACAAAGCATGGCGAGGCAGCTGCAGCTGTATTTGTAACTATCTGAAGTAAGTACTCTGTTTATATCTTTAAGTTATTAATGAGTGGATGTAACTGTCAACATTTTAAAAATAATTAGCAGCTTCGCAGCTCTTCCAACACACCCGTTTTGTTTTTGGTCTGTTGCCAGTATTTCTGATCCCCAGCTTTCTTTAAAATCCTGAAATTGGGACAAAATAAGGTCCGTCCCCATTCTGCCCAAACTCCACTCAAAGACGACCTTATTTGATCAAACCACACACTCTTTTCCATAAATATCTCACCTTTTGTGGCCCAACAGTTGGAGGTCATCAATGCTATATTCAGGCGGTGGCCTCTTTATTTTTATTTATTTATTTAAAACGCTTGGGATTGTAAAACTAAACAATAACTCCATTAGGCATCCCGGACCTATTGCCACCCGTCTGTGAAGTTTTCATCCAAACCTATCCAGTAGAAGACTAAGAACAGGCTCATCAGGGCAAAGTTCTGGCAAGTAAACACCAACAAGAGGTCCATTCAGGATTCCAACCCCCCTACTACTTGGCAAGGATTTAACTGGACAAGCGTGTGTTGGTTTCATCCTAATCGGAGGAAGGTGCGTCTGATTGCATAACCAGACAGACAAACAAACAATACATTTAACACAAACAATACAGACAAACAGACCAATACATTTTAAATATAAGTTTTTTTGACAACAGAGAGAGCTCCACCTCCCTGGCATGGAGCGTTGGACCATTAGAAATAATACCATTCCCTGTATTTGAATAGTGCCAACTCAATTTGTTCTTAAGATACTAACTTCCAATATGAGCAAAAGTATCCTTTACAGCGGGCATAGGCAACCAGGTGTTACAAGACTACCCATCATGCTTTGCCAGATATCGGCTATGCCTTTGCAGTTGGAACATGCGGAGACTTTTGGTTTTACGTTGCTTGGAATGCTGAACATGCCTATGTTTGATGCAGGGGCGTTTTTAGAAGTGAGGGGCCCTTGTGCAGGATTTGTACCTGGCCCCCACCCTTATCCTGAGACAGGACTGT
The DNA here is from genome assembly GCA_011038615.1 of Limnodynastes dumerilii. Classification (NCBI taxonomy): domain Eukaryota; kingdom Metazoa; phylum Chordata; class Amphibia; order Anura; family Limnodynastidae; genus Limnodynastes; species Limnodynastes dumerilii. Next base: position 201,511 of record WWET01001224.1, read on the forward strand.
CCCGATTTGCGGACCTCAAAAGAGGCTGGACGGAACGGGCAATTTAAGCTCTGCCCCTTTTTTGGCCTGCGAATCTGGACAGTCCCAATGCAGGGGAAGGGTGGTTCATTCGGCATCTATTTCTTCACTCTGGGAGATCTTGGAGGGAAGAAATAGATGCTGAATGTGCCCCCCTTCCCCTGCCAACCCAGGGAGCAGGATGAATGCCACAGGGCCCCCTGTTCTGAGGGGCCCGTGTGCACTGCACGGGGCCCTGTTCTGAGGGCCCCGTGTGCACTGAGCATACTGCACCCATTATAGACACGCCTATGGTCTGATGCACAGTATCAGGTAAAAAAAAAAAATGATGACTAGATAACCAGCATAAAAAAATCGTATCGAATTAAATTTGCATATTAATATCAATAGCTTAATTAATTAACAATCAATAAATATTTAGCAGTAATGTCAAAGAACATTTTTCTAGGTTTGTTCTGCTTAGGAGGCAGTCAACAACATGTGTATCTTCCAGTACAGGGGGGAATGTGAACCACTGCCTAGTAGTACACGGGTCAACTGGTCAGTGTTATAAGGAGTTATTTTTACCATGAGCAATACAAGATGGTAAAGGGTATATATTTAATACAATATTTTGGAAACTGAATGCCATATGTAAAAAATGGATCTGACAATTAGTACAAAATATATAGGTATCAGTATTATAATGTCACAAATATGTATATATACAAGATGGAGTATATTTGCAAATATATGATAAACTAGCTTTCAATTTAAAAACATATATGTGTGTGTGTGTGTGTGTGTGTGTGTGTGTGTGTATGCCACCATAAGCAGAAAGGCCTTGACGGTGGCTGGAGGCTTATATATTTGTATATATGTGTAACGGACATTTTTGCGTTTTATTTTACAGATAGAATGGTGTAGTCTGTTACTGGTAATGGCAGTGTTGATGGACATTCTCTATCCTGTTTAGAAGTGAGGGGCCCTTGTGCAGGATTTGTACCTGGCCCCCACCCTTATCCCGAGACAGGACTGTCCCGATTTGCGGACCTCAAAAGAGGCTGGGTCGAACGGGCAATTTAAGCCTTGCCCCTTTTTTGGCCTGCGAATCTGGACAGTCCCAACGCGGGGGAAGGGGGGCTCATTTAGCATCTATTTCTTCACTCTGGGAGATCTTGGAGGGAAGAAATAGATGCTGAATGTGCCCCCCTTCTCCTGCCAACCCTGATATGCGGACTTGGGTGCAGCATGAATGTTACAGGGCCCCGTGTGCACTGAGCATACTGCACCCATTATAGACACACCTATGGTCTGATGCACAGTATCAGGTAAAAAAAAATGATGACTAGGTAACCAGCATAAAAAATTGTATGGAATTAAATTAGCATATTAATGTCAATAGCTTAATTAATTAACAATCAATAAATATTTAGCAATAATATCAAGGAACATTTTTCTGGGTTTGTTCTGCTTAGGAGGCAGTCAACAACATGTGTATCTTCCAGTACAGGGGGGTATGTGAACCACTGCCTAGTAGTACACGGGTCAACTGGTCAGTGTTATAAGGAGTTCTTTTTACCATGAGCAATACAAGATGGCAAAGGGTATATATTTAATACAATATTTTGGAAACTGAATGCCATATGTAAAAAATGGATCTGACAATTATTACAAAATATATAGGTATCAGTATTATAATGTCACAAATATGTATATATACAAGATGGGGTATATTTGCAAATATATGATAAATTAGCTCTCAATTTAAAACATATATATATATATAATGTGTGTGCGTGCGTGTGTGTATGCCACCATAAGCATAAATGCCTTGACGGTTTGTATATATGTGTAACGGACATTTTTGCGTTTTATTTTACAGATAGAATGGTATAGTCTGTTACTGGGTAATGGCAGTGTTGTTGGACATTCTCTATCCTGTGTGTTTGTGACAGATAGAATAGTATAGTGTGTTACTGGTAATGGCAGTGTTGCTGGACATTCTCTATCCTGTGTGTATGTTACAGATAGAGTGGTATAGTGTGTTACTGGGTAATGGCAGTGTTGTTGGACATTCTCTATCATGTGTGTTTGTGACAGATAGAATAGTATAGTGTGTTACTGGTAATGGCAGTGTTCTGTACCTTTAATGCACCTGTTTGCATTGACCTATAAATTGTTCTGAGCAAGTTCCATTTTGTGTATGTCTTTTGCAAATCCAGGGCCTCACCAAATCTAACTGAAGTAATAGACAAAAACTGGTGGCAATGACACTGGTACCAATTGTAGAACAAATTTAGCCATGACAAAAATCAGCCAAAAGTTCAGTTGAAACTATGTAATATAGAATGAAGCCATATTACATTGATGTCATATTCTGACGCGATATCCCCTTTAGATACATAATGTGACGCTGCTATTAAGGATGTGAGCCTATCTCTACTATCATCATTGTATAAAAATGTGCAAATACTAAAATATATTTGTGTTGTTTTGCCATTATGTACAGTCACTGAGGTGTTTTATCTCTCGTGACTAAAGACTATGGGGTATATTTAATGTGGCCTCTAAAGAGGATAAGTGGAGGTGTTGCCCAATGCAACCAATCAGATTCTAGCATTCTTTTATTCAGTACATTTTACAATTTTATAGCTAGAATCTGGTTGTCTATTATGGGAAGCATCTCTCCCTTTTTCTCTTTAAATGTACTCTTCATTAAATATACTACCTGGACCAAATAAAATGTTTTGTTTGCTAACATTATTTAACAATTATAAGCCTTAGCAAATGCACCTGTGGCCACATTAATTCAAATGTTTACAACAATTTAAATGCTCACTGTAATATATACTGATTATCACTCACTATATAGTATACACTGCTGCAGGAAAGCTTTGAGTATATGTTTTGAATGCTTTGTTGAAAGTGAGAACTAACAATTATGTTTTGTGTTTATGTTCATAAAATAAAAGTGTATAGGTATCGCTGCATGCATGCTGATAGCCGCTATTGCACTTACTAAAGTGACAGGCATTAAAATGATTCATGTTTAAAGCTTGATCACATATTCTCAACAGCAAAAATAGATTTGTCCTTTAACCTCACTCATCATACAAAATGCAGCAATCAAGAGCTTGTCTCACATTAAAAATAAGGAATAATGTATTTTGATTAAACACTTTACCACCTGCTATGTGGAAATTTCTTTTTTTTTTACAAAGTTAGGTTATCATTGATTCAGTAAAATTTTTGGCTATATATCTATCTATATAAAAGCCATTCTGCTCCTCACTGTTATACGCATGTGCAGTAGCGTCCACAAGTTGGGACGCTACTGCGCATGCCCAACTGTGAGGGGCAGAAAAAAAAAACACACATTCCCCACTCCCTCCTGTGAGTCCCCTTTACTTACCTTTAATGGCAACAGGAAGCTCCCAGTATCGGTTCCTGCTGCGGGCTGCCGCCCTCTCTTCTGCCCGCACTGAAGAAGTTCTTGCCACATCCAAGATGGCGGCCAGGGTCCTTCCCCACTCCCTGAGTCCCCTTTACTTACCTTTAATGGCAACAGGAAGCTCCCAGTATCGGTTCCTGCTGCGGGCTGCCGCCCTCTCTTCTGCCCGCACTGAAGAAGTTCTTGCCACATCCCATCCAACGGCCAGGGTCCTTCCTAAGGACCCTCTGCTGCCATCTTGAATGTGGCAGGAACTTCCTGAATGCAGAACTAAGGTGCAGAATGTGGAGATGGCGGCAGCAGGTCCCTCATTCTTGTTCATGCCACACTGAAGATAGCGGCGGTGGGTCAATAGGAAGGACCCGGCCACCAACTTGGATGTGGCAGGAACTTCCATAATGCAGAGGTAAGGTAGAGATGACAGCAGGGGGTCCCTCCACTGCTACCTTACAACAGG
>WWET01001224.1:214190-225811 GCA_011038615.1 Limnodynastes dumerilii
GGGAAAGACAACTAGAGAGCTTTCTTTTGGCCAATGCCCAACTTAAAGTAGATTTTTCTAAACACAAATATTACAGGTGGGGTAATAAGGCGGGAAAACATTTAGTTTTCAAACAGAATAGTCACTAGTACAGTATTAAATACGTTTCACTCATTCTATGAAACAGTGTATACTGCTCTGGCAGATAATCCAACCTTACATCATAAAATCTTGGAGGAGGCTAGGTTACCGAAACTGACTCCCGAACAACGTGAAATATTAAACGGGGAAATAACTGAGGCAGAAGTCCGCGCAGTGATTTCTTCCCTTCCTAATAACAAAGCACCGGGCCCGGATGGCTTTAGTGGAGAATACTTTAAATTATTAAAGGATCATGTTACCCCACATTTGACCTCCCTTTTTCAAAAATTGCACAGAGATTCACCTCCTTATCCTTCTTTTAACTCTGCCTATACAATTTTCATATTAAAACCTAATAAGAACCCAGAAGCGGTGTCTTCTTATAGGCCCATAACTTTGCTAAACCAGGATTTCAAGATCATGGCCAAGATTATGGCTAATAGGCTACAATCTATACTCCCCCAAATACTTACCTCCCACCAATTAGGTTTTGTTCATAATAGATTCTCAGTTAAGGCGGTTCGCACTGCAATAGCACCCATTGTGGCAGCTTTGGGGAGGCAGGCTTCATTCGCAGACATGCTCTTGAACTTGGATGCGGAGAAAGCCTTTGATAAAGGCTCCTGGGTCCACTTACAGAGAATCCTTGAAACCAGAGCATTTGGCCAGCCGTTCTCACAATTTATCAGGTTTATTTACCGTGTTTCTCACTAACGGTATTCAAAGCTCCTCCTTGGTGATGACCACTGGCACTTGGCAGGGTTGCCCTCTGTCTCCCCTTCTTTTTAATCTAGCTTTGGACCCCCTTCTTCAGATCTTACAGTCTTGGTCAGGTTTTAAGGGTATTAGAATAGGCAACATTTAAGTCAAGATCTCAGCATTTGCAGACGACCTGCTTTTATACATATCTAACCCTCAACATTCGTTACAATCAATTTTAGAAAAGATTAGCGAATTTGGTACCATCTCAGGTTTCACAATTAACCAGGAAAAATCAGTAGCAATGCTGCTGAGCAAAGACACTTGTCCAAGATGGGGGGTTAATCTGAAACTAACATGGGCTCATACGTCCTTTAGGTATTTAGGAGTTCTCATACCTAAAAATATAAATAATCTGTATGAGTTAAATTTGAGACATATAATACGGACCTCACTGGAGGAATTGGCTTCTTGGAAACACCTTATGCTCTCATATTTGGGAAGAGCTAACTTAATTAAGATGATCACTTACCCAAGCTGCTATATCCCCTCCAGATGCTCCCTATTGTATTGTCTGATACTGATGAAAAACTAATTAACAAAGCATTTCACCAGTTTATCTGGCAGGGGAAACGTCCTAGAATTGGTTTACTCAAACTCAAGCAGACAGTTTCAGATGGGTGGATTAATTTCCCTGACCTAAAACTATATGGTTACGCTGGAACATTGTGGTTCATAAGAGATTGGCTACATAGGAGGGAGACATATGCTAATCTCTCTATTGAACAATCTTTTGATTTCCCTGATTTCCTTTCTCCATATGCATAAATTTGACCTTTCAGAGGAGATTCTTTCAAACCCATTGTTAATGTCTTCATGGAAGGTTCATGGAAGGTTTGGCACATCATACGGCATAAGTGTAACCTTAATAGCCATCAGTCACTTTTTCTTCCCCTAGCTGCTATCCCGCAATTCCAGTGTGGCCGGGCTACATATCCCTTCTGAGCGTGACGTTCACTATATCTGCTCATTAGTTGATATGCGGACAAAAAAACCACATAAGGTCGTCTGGCTTATTAATACATTTGACTTCCCAATGAGTCACATATTGGCCTTACACCAGGCTCAGCAATATGTTAGTGCAGTGTTGAGAATTTTAAGCCCATGGGACATCTCAAACCCTTTAGACACGCTCTTATCCCAACCCTTGTCAGGGAAAAAAGCAATCTCCCATCATTATAGACACCTACGTCAACCACTAGGCTGAAGACAGGGATGTTGGCTTGGTCGGAGACCTTTCCACAACTTACTCTTGATATCATCATGAAGACATTTATGCATTCTATTTCCTGTATAACCTCTAGCTCTTATAGAGAAATGTTTTACAACATTTATCACAAGGGATACCTGACCCCCCACCGATGTTTTCTGATGGGTCTCTCTGATACTCTCTGATACTGACGCATGCTTAAAATGCCAGATGGGAGGTGCTTCTTTGATACACTGTTTGTGGGCATGTCCTCTTATCAAAGGGTTTTGGCATCAGGTCATACAATTTTCGAGAGTGAGTCTATCACTGCGGTTACCGCTGATGGCAGAGTGGGCAGTTTTGGGTGTGACCAGGGGCATCTCAGGCATTACAATGGGTCAAAGGAAATTGTGGGCAATTGGTGTCTGTGGTAGCCAAAAAGTGTATTCTGCAAGTGTGGATAAAACCTGATCCGCCAAATATGTCACTGTTTAACAATAAACTTTTCTTTGTTTTTTACCCTTTGGTACATGATTGCTTTTTGAGCCTTCGGTAGCACCCACGTTAATATTTATTGATAACCTATGAGATTATACTTTTTCTTGTCTTTTTCTTTGTATTTTGAATGGACTGGGTGGAGTCCTCTTTAAGTAAAGAAACACATACTGAGACATTCTTTGAGACTTGGCAATTCTTTATTAACCTCCAACCAAATATGATTAAGTCACAAATACATTCCTGTTTTAGTCAAAGTAATTGGTATGAGACTAGAGTTTTCTTAATTGATCCTCCCATTGTATTGGAGTCTTCTTAATTTTTCCAGATTGTGCGGGGTTTTGGTGTTGCTCCAGTGTTTGCGGGATAAGCGGTCGTGCCCTCATAGTTTTCTAGTTCCTTCATTTCTTTGAAAATAACGGTCATTAACCCCGATGTTTGTATAATTCACAATACTTATTGATTTTGCTCTTAATGTAAAAATCAAACTATATATCTCTATTGTTGATTTTGATGTGACAATGAGTTGTTTGTGTCCAAAATTGTATGTTATTTAGTTTTTCCAATAAAAAATGTTTTTAAAAAAAGGAGCTTAAAATTGAGAGAGGAAAGTTACTCTTGGGCAAAACCATGTTGATTTCAGGGGAAGTCAATTGTATTCTTTGCATGCAGGGATATATCTTTGAATTACTCACTGCACACGGATACTGACCATCTTTACTTTTACACTGTTATTTAGACTGTTATTTACACTGTTATTTAGACTTGGGCTGGGAAACATCTCCTCTCAACTCTGGAGTTCTTACACATAACATAGTACCCCTGCACTTTTTCTGATCCTAGAAATTGTAAAATGCCTTTTTGTAGTAAGTATGGTTCGAGTCATACTGAGAGAGAACGATGTACTCTGCTGTCCGAGTTTCTGCACCAGACCCCATGGTTCTGATCCAGAACTACGGCTACTGCTATGGTTACGACTGCCATATGCGTAAGATCGGCAGTTTTGCCGATCTGCGCATGCGCCGGGCAGATGTTGCCTGGTGTAGTTAGGGAATCCCGTTACATAGGATCGGGCGTCCCTAACTGTTGCATAGTTACGGTTGAGGGGGCGTTCCTCTCCGTAACTATGCAATAGTTACAGAAGGAAGAAGGGGGAGGTAAAATAATAAGGGCGGGTTTGGACAGTTACGTTCCTGTGGCTGGCGTAATTTCACACTGTTACGCCGGCTGAAGTTAGGGTAGCCTTCAGCCGGCGTAACAGTGTATAATTACGCCAGCCAGAGGGGGAAGGTTGAGGGGAGTCTATGTCGATACGCTGAACGCATCGGCGGAGGTTTGGATCAGGCCTCATGTGTTTAATTTAGTCTGTTATTAATTAGCAGACTTTTTTAGACTGACTTCTTATTAAGCTATCTGTCATACAGTATACTTCTCCTCTGTTTAAGAGGCAATGTGCATCATATAATTACATATGAAAAATAAATTAAAAGAAGCCAATTACACTAATACTTTTTTAGTTTGCTGGTGTGTTTAATTTTTATGATGTATGCCAAATTATGCTGCTGTGAAATATTCGTTTACTAGCCTAGAAAATAGAGTTTGAGGTTTTTAATTAATAATAAGAAAAAAAATCTAATATGATAATTGCAACCTGAGCTCTAACAAATGCCATTTCCTCCACATTTACATTAAGGGGCTGATTCAGAGATGCACTTACACATTTTTGTACAGCTCGGCTAAACCATTTTTCAAAGTAAGGGGTGTTAATTAATGTAAAAAAATTTGCTTGCAGGGAAAATACTTTACTTTTACACACAGAACTAAAATACTGCATAGCTTTATGTTTATTTTATAAAATAGAGTTGAGCTAAGAAACTTCACCTCTCAATTCTAATTCTGGTTTTACAATTTATATCTGCCTCCCCTGCAGTTCAACATGGTATTACTCAGGTCTACACCTAAAAAAAAGGTGTAAGTGCAACTCTGAATCAGCCCCTAAGTTAACTTTCAGCTTTAATTTCTTTATAATAGAATTGTACAAGATGCTTCCACATAAGATGCACCTTAATTTTGGGGCCCAAAATGTGAAAAAAAAAAGTTACTTAAAGTTATTGAGCTCATCATTTAGCCTTATTGCCCCCTCTATTTGTGTCCAGGCAGTCTTATTGCCCCCCCTTTGTGTGTGCCCACCCTGCATTTGTTCCCCCTCCATGTCCAGCCTTCACGTCCATCTATTCATTCCAATCACATCGCAGCACATCACATTGCAGCACACTTACCTTTGTTCTCCCTCCGGCTGTCTCCGGCTCTCTCTCCCGCGGAGCGCTCTGCAGAATGACGCTGATGTGACCTTAGGTCATGCTAGTGTCATTTGCAGAGAGCAACGCGAGGGAGAGAGCCGGAGGGAGAGCAAAGGTAAGTGTGCTGCGGGCATCCCCTGTATAAGACGCATCCGGTTTTTAGACCCCGAATTTTTCTAAAAAAGGTGCGTCTTATACATGGCGAAATACGGTATATCTTTAGTAGTTTAGCACAGAATCACATCTGACTGAAAACATATGAAAAGCTAAAGCCATGTGTAACATTTCAACTCAATAATATTGGACTAGATGAAAAAAGCCTTTATTCATACAAATTGTGGTATTAATAAACATGTTTATTGTCTTGAAAGGATACTGACTTATAGATATCTTTCTCTTCTGTAAAGTCTTCAAAGCCATCTGAATAATAATCATTATCTTCATCATTATCTCTCCAAGGAAGGGAGGCTGGGTTTCAAGCTGCTTAAGTATATGCCTCCAGCATTTTTGCAAGGTGCATGGATGTTGGAGCATTCCATGCTATATTTTCATATTGACCAAATCATGTAGATGGCGCTCTGTCATCAATGTTCTGCATTCAAGGCTTGTTAGTAATTCATTTTCCTGTGACATTATCCCCTGGTTCTTGAGTAGATTTTTGATTATTATTGAGTATTACTTTGATGAAACAGCCACCAAAGCAGAGTGGTTTCAGTGTGTGTAAATCTCAAGTAAACTGTGTTTTACAGTTCTCCGTCTGCATTAAACCTTCTGCCTTTTGCTCATCAGTTTTGACAAAAAGCCTTTTGTCTGGAAGCATTATGTAACAAAGCCCTATTTCATTGTAAATGTGGTCTGCAATGCAAATCTCAGTTTTGATCTTGTTATGATTCTAAGAAGGAACCACAAGAAAGCCTGGAATGCATTGATGACATATTTATTAACAGATGAATTAATCAGATAATGTGGAAACAAGGATTTAGATATGCTCATAACCGAGGTCTTTGGAAATGACAGATAATGCTGAATCTATGACAGTGGTTAAACTGAATGTCCATAAAAACACAGAACAACAAATACTATGGTGCTAATTAAGAGCAGCAGCTGTAGATTTTGCTAAACTCCCCAAAAAAACAACAAAATAAAATAAGGATACAGCGCTATGACATTACTTAAAAACAGAATAAATGGTTGGTATAGATGAAAGAACAGCAATTAATAAACGGCAAGCCTGTGTTCACAACATTTAATAAGCTAAAATAATTAAACAACAATAAAATGCGCACCAATACAAAAGCACATACATAAAGACCCTTCTAGTTATATCGATTTTAGAGAGAGTCCACTCAATAAACGTTCCGTCCATGCGGCACAAGTGATCTCGCTGTAATACGGGTGGCAAAGGTAACACAAAGTCTGCAGGGATATAGCAGGAAACAACAGAAATATCAGAGTCCTTAGGAAATGCAGCTCTAAATATGTGAATACTGGAGCAGATACCAAGAGACTGAGGAGTACAGGAAAGACCACTGAAGACACAGAGAATAGCTGAGACAGGATACCACTGGAAACACGAGGATAAACACAGGGACGCACTGAGACATGGAAGTCAGAACACTGGAGCAGAGACCAGACAGGATGAAATTAATTGAGAAATCATTGCAAGCATCTAGATCTGCAAATTTTGCCCAAGGAGAGCCATGCATCAAGCCGAACAAGCCCACCCAATCAGTCAATCAGCAATGCAGGATCTTCCAAACTTGTCTTAGGGCATACTAAGTTGTCTGTTGGAGAGAATTGTGTAGCTTAAGCTTTAGAGAGCTTGGTAAAGTATTCATGAATGCCCGCAAGACACGAAAGAAGCCTTCAGCTTTCTTTTCTTTATCTAAGAGTGCTTCAATCCAATCCATTTTAAAGAGAAAGTTCAGGATTTCCTAAACAATGCAAAAGGAGGGACTGACCCAAGTTTGCAATACTGTTTCCCTGGCTGCTGAGCTCTAAAAAGTTTTCCTATCAACCCTCTAGCCTCTGGGATGTATGCCAAAGATCGCCCACTCTGCAGTAAAAGGGACATGAATAGTGGTTTTGGCATATCTCTTCAGCAGCAGCCAAAATCTACGCACCAAGGGGCAACCCCCTACACAATGCAACAAATTGACTTCTGAAAAGGTACATCTAGGAAACAATGGCAGTCTTGAATACCTATTTGATAGAGCTGAGGGGGAGAATAGTGAATAAACTTTAGGAACATATCAAGATACTGAGATGAAGATAATCTGGAATAACTGAAGGCCTTGAGGAGTTCCCTACATGATAAACTGGATAAAAGGTGAGTCTACAGAGAGAGCTCTGAGCTAACTGTCATGTTTAAGAGGCATCTGTAAGAATCTATAGTTTTGCTTTATTTATGATATAAGCATTTTGGAGCATTGAATCAAGTGGGGGGTTTTTTTGTCAATGGATGTAAAAAAGCAGAGCACTCTACTGGCATAATGTTGTGCTTGTAGATAGGCCAGCTGGAAACTTCTCAGTGGTTCAACCAAACTTACAGGGTTTCCCTGTGGTGGTATTCACAATATGTCCTACTGAAAAAAAACCTCTGCTCCAGATTTTTAGTATTTTCTACTATTTTTTACAATTTATATTGTTCTTTAATTTTTCCATTCCTTTTGTAAAACGTTTAAGTGTGTCTAATATGCAAATAAAAAGGGAATTGCTGATGATGCATTTGGGTAATAGCGGGCCGTATTCACATCTAAGAAGCTTCAGCTTCTTAGGTGCGTAGATTTGCGAAATGACCTACTACGCAGTCATGGTAGGTCATTTACACAATCTATGTACCAGTTGGTAAAGAGAAATCTTTTAACAGGTGCTCAACCCACAAAATTTAGAAGGAAGCAAATACCTATGTATCTAAAATACAACATTTTATTTATTACATTAAAACATGAAAATACAATGACTTTCCAACAAAAATATAAAGATAAAGAACAATCCTCTTAGTAGATAAATAAATCGCAGAAATTCATATTAAATTGTAAAGTGAGTATCAAATTACAATGAATGGGAGCAAGCCTAGTATTAGTTCCGGCGGCTGACCCTAATAGGAATGATCTAGCAGCCTCACGGATGCGCTTCACCCACACTTGGGCAAGTAGATATCCCTAAGCTGTTCTAAACCCACCCACAATGCCAATCAAGCTCACAAGGAGGAAGAAGGAGGTCGGTCCTCGGTGCACATGAGGGCTCCGGAAGTAGTACGGTCCCGACGCTTGTTTCGTAGGTCTTCCCGTGTGTAATTTCCTTCTTAAGCACTCTAAAGTGCCATAAGGTACCTGAAAACGGGGTGGGTTATGGGCTGCACCAGTGAGTTAGGTGCGGTTCTGTCAACACCTAACTCACTCTTAGGTGTGAATACAGCTCAGCAGTAGGATCTTAAAAGTTGTCTATATTATATGTAAGTATAATGACACCAGTGTATTCTGTTAGAGAAATTGTCCACCTGGGTCCTGAGTTTAATAGAGAAGTATTCACTGGAGCCCTTGATGGTGGGGACAAACTTGGCTGCAGACTCTTGGGAAGTTGTAGTCCGTGGTGTAGGTTCGCAAACAGTTTATGGTAGCCACAGGGACTAATGGCTGATGACCCACTCTGCAGTGTGTAGTGAACAAGATAATGATCCACGCTGCCCCACAAGTCCACTGGAAAGCAGTTCAAGAGCTGAGTACCAGAGAGAGAGAGAAAGACAGCTAACAGGAAGATATGACAAACGGTAGTACCAGACCAATAAACACAGAGAAGTCACCAAGGTAAGTTGCTGGAGAACAGCCAGGTACCAGGTGGAAAAAGTATTGAAATGCCCGATTGAAATGAAAACAGTAAATACCATGGAAGTATAGTAATGTACAAGCTTGTATCATTGAGCCTTGTTGTTGGTTCATCTGCTTTCTTTTTTTGGACCACTTTTGAAGACACTATATACCAGGAGCACTCCACAAGACATGCCATTTTGGAAATCCTCTGACCCAGTCGTCTAACCTTCTCAAATTGGCCCTTATCACTTGCTGCCTAATATATCCCACCCCTTGACAGGTGCCATTGTAACAAGATAAGTGAAAGTTATAAATTTCCCCTCTCAGTGGTGGTAATGTTTTGGCTGATTGGTTGATCTATTTCTTCCACTTGAGGAGTATCCCCAAAAGAAGGCTCCACAAGAAAAACAGGGTGTCTTTTTAGGCAACTAAGTAAAAGGGTTCTTTGACTTTCACATATGTATTTGTGTTCTTTTCAGGCAGTATTCATTCAGTCATTCCATGGATGAGCACAAGCTAAACAATTGTAGCAGACTTTTGAGGAACTGGATGGCTGCCATGTTTGACAGATCGTAAACAGAGCATTCAATCTTTATTTATGACGGGAATGTTAAGTTGGAAAAGACATTTGCTGGAATTCCATCTAGAGTACGGCGTGTAAGCAAGCACTGCTTTTCGTGTGAATTTTAAGTAATAAATATATTTTCCTTTACATACCTAGAAAATACATTTACTGCTGTCACCTAGTCTAAAATGATAGTTACAAACATGATGAAAGTGCAGACTAAACTCTATGGGCTCAAAGTACCTCAGAAACTTGTCTTTCTTAAAAGAACCATTAACGGTTTTGCTCATTTATTTAATCAGTGCTTGTGGACAATATATAAATAAAATAATTTATAATCAGCCTGAATGTGGTGTATAACAGCTTTAAAGCATCCCTGCACCTGTAAGGAGGATGTCTCAAACAAAATGCTGAACTGTGCTATACAGACTCTCCTGCATAGCGATGCGAGTCCCCGCTAAGATAGGTTGACTTACGAAGTAGGGACAGACAAAAGTTGCTTTTCGGCTGTCCCTATTTTGAATGGCAGCAATGTTAGAATTTTTTTTTTTAATGGGTAGTTATGCGATTCACATACCCATTCACTTTCGGAAGCACCACCGCTGGGGACTTAGGGTTAGGCTGCGGGGTTGGGGGGGACTTATTGTTAGGGAGTGGGTTGGGGGAAACTTACTTTGCTTTCAGAGTGGGTTGGGGATCAATTGCTATGCCTCATCAAGGCATAAGCAATCGATATTCCAGCCGGTTCCGAACCAATGAAAATAGGGCTGTTCGCTACGGGGACCCACACTCCTGCATAGTGACCTCAGTGTTATAACTGGAGTGCTTTAAAATAGCAAAAAAAAACCGCTCCTTTGATCTTATTAAAAAGTATTTTTGGGTAGAAAATCCTCCAACACTCTTGAACTGCATTATGCCAGACCAAGCCCACATATCATCAGACTGGCGGTTAAATTAGTTAGAGATATAACTAGACAGTGGTGAAATTTACATAGTACTGATAATTTCTTACCTTCTCTCCCATACACTGGGTCGATTATTGATCCCAGCAGGGGTGGAAAGATCCTGTTATCGGCACCATACACCTCTCCTGCCGATACTCCTTGCAGAAAAGAAAAGGGGGGGAAGGTAGGGTCAGTGCAGCAGATCTATGTATTATGCTGTTCTGACACCTTTGAAATATACTTCAAAGGTGTCAAAGCAGCGTACCACATAGATCTGCAGCAGCAGCCAATGCAGGGAGTAGTAGAGACACAGATCAGCCGAAGCAGCTCCACACAGCTCAGCTTTGGCTAACCAGTGAAGGGAGGCACTAAAAGAATAGGGGGGCGGGGCCTGCAGCGAGATGGAGTAAGACGTGTCTTGCATCAGCTCCCACCAATATCCTGCACTTATCCTGTTTTACCCTGGTGACCCTGTCAACACTTGAGCCTTCAGAATCATCTGCACAGGGGCTAATTGGTATGGAGATTCTGCATGTCCTGCAGTGATCAGCTCCAATCCTCCATTCCTGTGTTGCATGTAATCCTTGTGTGCCTGTACTCTCAGCTAGGCCCTTAGGCCACTCTCTGCAATCAAACCTGCAGTTATCTATTCCCAGCTACAGCTTTAGGCTACATATTGCAACAAATCCGGACTGCCTGTAAGCTCTACTGTAATTTCAAGATACATATTACAACTGTGACTGTGTGCCTGTACTCTCAGCTATAATTCCAGGATACTCACTGGATCTATGTGCTTTGATTCTCAATTGTAATTTCAGGCTGTATATTACACCTCCAACTGTGTTATCTTGGATATGATTCCAGGCTGCATGTTGTGACTGGGAGTGTGGGCCTATATCTCCAATTCTCATTTCAGGCTATATATTGCAACTGATTTTACCTGTGTCATTGGTGGTAATTCCAGGATTTGCACCTCAACTGAATTCAGGTGTCTGCGCTCTCTGCTATAATCCAAGGTTGCATACTGCATCTGAACTTGTGTGTCTTCACTTTCAGCTATACCTTTCGGATATAAATTGCAATTGAGCTTGTGTGCCTTTACTCTCAGCTATACATTCAGGCTGCACCCTGTATTTGGTGTTGTGAGTCTACGCTCTCAGCTAAAATTTCAGGACATATGGTACTGCTGTCTCTGTGTACCTACCCTTGGCTATAATCTCAAGTCACACGATACAGCGGAACTACTACTGAACTTGTATGCCTATATTCTCAGCTATATTTTCCAGATACATGATACAGTTAAACAGTCGTCCTTCCAGGCAGCTGGGGTTGTGACTGTGGGACTGTCAATCTGGTTGTGGATAACCGCTGAACTTTGTGACTCTCCCTGCTGTATCTCCCCCCCCCCCCCTTGGGCCTCCCCAAGTGGGGAAAACA
>WWET01001224.1:254550-267752 GCA_011038615.1 Limnodynastes dumerilii
TCAGTTTATTATTATTGCTAGATATGTTTATATTGCTTTTTATATTTTCTTTTCCATTTGTTGCTGTGGCTATATTATCTGTCATTATTGACTGGCCACACAACACTTTTTGGTTAGGGGAGTAGCTATTTTTTATTAATTGTATCACTGCCCCCCTCTCCTAGTTTAAATGGTTTCCAATAAAGCATTCAAACTGCTCACCACAGAAGATGGGTGTAAGCCATCCTTTTTATACAAGTTCATATTTTGCCAGGTGGAATGGCTATGTTCTATGAGCCCAAATCCTTCCTCATGACACCACTTCCTAAGCCACATTCTACTGTTTTCAAATCGGTATACTGGCAGCACTTCATAAAAAGTTACAGTATGGGAACAGAATTTCCATACCGTTAGCACTGCAATGTATAGGCAGCATTCCCATACTGTTAGCACTGCAATGCATAATGCACAGAAATGTGGCTTGTGCAAATGTTTTGTGTACTTACAGCTGTGTGGGGATCTGGCTGGAGATTAAATCCATGAGCATGCACTTATTGTACATTGACTACGACCCATCCCTCCCACAAAATGCCCCTCTAAATGTAGGCAGACGCAGCAGTAACTATCTGAATTGCCGTAGTCGCATCCACATTGTTTCTGAGCATGTGCAGTGGAAAAGAACTCAGCGATATGCTATGCGATGTGTTCAGCTGTAGATCACGACCTGAGTGTCTGTTCTCAATCAATCTGCAATATCTACACTAGTACAATGCGAGTGAGTCTTCTGTTTGTACCTGGTTGCTAAATTTATTTTCTAGATATTAAAAATCTGCCTAAAGGATTCACTTCAGGCAGTGGATTTCTTCCATGGTGTCTGTTGTCAAAGCATATAGACATTTGCTTCTAGTTCACTAAGTCACTGCTCAGGAGATGGTTCTCAATGTCCTCTGGGAGTAAGTGGATGATGACATCCACACTGTACACTTTGCATGCTTCCCCCTGTCCACCTTAGCGGACAGAGGTGAAGCACATCCAATTTGTTCTTAAATGCCATTGTATGGAACTAAGTTCCGTACGATGGTTGTTTTGGGGAAGATCCATACCCCTGCATGTTTTATGTGTGTGCAAGGGTCCGTAGTTACTCAGTCATGCCCCCTGTAGTCCCCGCTCTCGGTACTAAATCTGGACACTTACAATTCCTACCTTAACTATTACGACTAGGTCTGCGACCATACGGCCACAGACGTAGTAGTAACCGGGCTTCCCCCTGCCCCGTATCCTTAATTTAAATGGCTATATGGTGCTGATAGAGCCATTGTAAGTGAAGAGTCTGCCCCTTACCCATACGTATGATAGTATTTACGCTAAGGGAACATCTGCCACGCGCATGCGCAAAGGTTCCCTGACAGGTAACATATGCAAATGACTTTGCGGAAGTTCCCTGTTGGCCGTAGGTCAGAATCCGGCCCTATGTTAGTAAAACTAATGTAACATCTGGAGGGTGCATACGTCCTCCAGTTCATTCAGCCAACTTACGCATCCTGCGTGCTTAAATGGGCTATGGTAACAAGGTCTGGATCCGGTCCATGGTTGTTAGTTTACTCTGCTATCTAATGCTGGAACCAATTGGAAATACTTTATTTTAATGTATTTAACCTGCATTATGCAACCTACTATACACAAATCCCAATATATAGTTTACATGATCACCTTAACTACATACACTATGGGGTCTATTTACTTACCTTTTCATTTTTTTTTATGAACAATGCTGATACAGGCTGGCTTCTCCTTCCAGCGAGCCTGGCAACTTCGTTCATAATATTTACTAATTCTCACCCATGACCCATGATCACCCATGATGATCTGTGAAGTCATTGTAGGACATCTCATCTGAAGCATGCACAGTGACTCTCATTCAGGACTTTCAAGTCCCGACATGAGAAACACTGCGCATGCGCCGGGTCTTCATATCGGGGCCGGCATCTGCAGGCAGACGCATCTCCCAGTCAGGTAAGTTTAAACTATTTTCTCTTCTTTTTTTATTTATTTATTTATTTTTTACTTGTTTTTAAATTTTTTTATTTTTTTTTAACAAATCTTATACTTACATATATTCTAGCGGTCTCCCCATATATAACCCCCATTTTCCTCCCCCTAATAACAGTTATTAGGGGGAGAAAAATGGGATTATATGGTGAGATTGCTGAAATAAAAGCACTAATGCCAGCCAGTAAAAATCTCCACTCTGAGGGTTAGTAAATATGATGAAGCGCCGGCACGCACTGAAAAGGCCAGCGAGGCCATGTGGTATTTACATGGATCGCTATGGAAACTACAGTTTTTAATGGCGATCCATGCTTAGTAAATAATATTAACTTTATTTTTATGCGCTAATAAATGTATTAATGAATGAAAACGACCTTTGTAAATAGAGCCCTATATGTCCCGTATAAGCCCATAACACCAAACATACTATAAGCTTGGTTGCAGTCTCCGGTCCAATGACCCGCTTTGCGAAACAGAGACAGTCGAAAGTTACTGTTTGGCTGTCTCTGTTTTGAATAGGGGCCATCTTAGAATTTTTTTTATGAATGGGTGAGTGTGAGTGCCGATCGGCATACTCGCCTATTCATTTTCGCAGATCCACTGGATCACAGCTACAGAGAGGTGAGTAACCTCTCCGGGGCATTTTAGTATTGAGGGGGGGGGGTAGGGTTAGGTGCTTAGGAAGGAAGGGTTAGGGTTAGGACCATAGAAGGGGAGTGTTAGGGTTAGGGTCAGGCTACGGGGAGGGGGTCTTAGGGCTAGGCTATAGAGAAGGAAGTATTAGGGTCAGGCTAGGGAGAAGGGAGGGTTAGGGTCAGGCTATAGAGAAGGGAGGGTTAGGGTTAGGCTGCGGGGAAGGGAGGGTTGGAAGGGGAGGGATAGGGTTAGAATTAGGGGAAGGGTTGGGGTTAGTTTAGCCACTCACCTTTCGAAGCACCGTGTTCAGTGCTCTGGGGGATCAATTACTATGTCTCTTTGAGGCAAAAGCAATTGAAATCAATTAGGGCTGTTCTTTGCGGGGACCCACACCCCCATAAGCTATACCCTGTGGTCTTTACATGCCCATTATACCTTCAAGTATGCACTAGTCTTATAAATATCACATGAAACCAGCATATTGATATAAGTCAAATATAAAATATAACTTTTAATATAAATACATACATAAAAAAAGGCGAAATATGTGATCATAATTACATGAACATAAAATAAGTAAAACACTAGCAGCAAAACAGACCACTTTGCAAGTTATCCGTTGTGGGTATTGAACCGCTGTGAGACCCTACTAACTAAGAAATGGGCAAATAGGCTTTCCCTATACAGACAACTAGCGGCCTCACGGCCAGCACTTCGACTCTTCCGAGGCCAGTAACTCACCCTTACCTAGCTGCCTCAATAAACAACACGGGTCTCCAAAGTAAAAAGCGGTAATGGAAGACAGATCATAGGCACCCCCTCCGGTGCAAACGGAGGATGGGCGATGGTCCATAATAGTACATAATAAAATACAATATAGATATAAAAATTTCACAAAAATACAATAAAGTGAAGCTTGGCAGATCAGGGAGGAGGGGATAGAGACTATTCTAATATCTCTTGGAGAGCTATGAATTATACAACTGCTTATCTGTAATAATCAAAAATACGTCAATTTAAATTGTTGATAAAATATTGATAGCATTTCTTCCCTTATTTTTTGCCCTGTTCTAACAATTGAATGTGAGCTGCCTTTTTTAAGAGTAGTACAGTCAAGGACAGCTGTCTTTCTCATGTGTAAACATAAAGTCAGGACGACGTCCAAGAGAATGATCTCACTTTCTTTCTCTGTGTGTCAGAATAAATTCATCTTAAAATGTGGCGCTTCTGTAAAGCGGACCAGATTAAAAAAAATAGTGGAAATGTTTTTTGCCTGGACAGTAGGACAGCTGAATAACATTTTCCACAGGGGAAAAAACAGCTCCAATAATTTCTAGTCATACATGGCATGAGAGAGAATACAAAAATACAGTTTCCACTTTGTGGTAATGAAGCTTTCCACATTCTGGAATACCTGCTCTGAGGTATTATTATTATTTTTTCTGCCAGGATAAATATTTTGCAGCTATATGCTAAAGAAAAGAAAAGAAACTTACAGTGAAAACAAAATTGTTTACAAGATATTGTTTCCCACACAGCATTGTTTTGTATTTGCAGTACAAGCAGGGCTATAAATAAAGGGTTTAGTCACACAGGATGACTTGATGTCTCCCACTACTGTGGAGAGTAAGTGGTTATATTGCCTTTGGCTGGTCAGGATATGAGCACAGTCTGAAACTATGTCATCTCCCTGTATGTGCCAATCTGCAACCCCCATTTCTGCAAGGACTAAACTAATGCCAATGAAACACATCCAGTGGGCTATTCCTCTGAAGAGGAAGGTAATTTAGAAAGAAAGCCGAGGAAAGGGTGAGTACTTCTGGCCCTCACCCAGGATGAGCCGGGTGTGTTATCACTTGCTGGCAGACACAGCTGTAGGGAGGGATTTTCTACATTGACACCGCAGCCTCCGGTTCACGCTAGTCACTCACTCTCTCTTCCATTCACCAACACAGTCTACGCAATCTACGCAAAAAGCCCAGTACCCACAGAACGGAATTCGCTGCGCAAAAAGCGTATCAGGGGTCCCGAAAAAGACATCCCCCTTGTCTCCAAGCCGGTCTCTAGGAACATCTTATAAACAACATGGCGTCTAGGGTTGTAGGTGCAGCGTAGTTCCCGTCATCTGCAACTCGCTGCAACAGCAAGAAGAAGACGATGTATTTGTCCCGAGTTCCTCAGAATGGGGGGTCGCCGTTCACCTGCTCTTAGTAGCCCTATATGACGTGCAGTGTGCAGAGCTGGCTGGTGGCTCTGCTTGCAGGAGCCACATCTACTTTCCTTTTGGAGGGTAAGGGCTGAGATCCGTCACCCTCCTCTTTCTCCCCGGGTTGGGGAGGTTGCCGAGCAGATCCAGCCTGTGCCTGCTTGCCATCAGCTCGCTGTGATGAGGATGTCTTCGCTAAGCTCCCTGTCCGCCGGCACTGAGCAGCCCTGCACAGACAGCCCGCTGGAAGAGGAGCATCTGGCTTCCCAGGAGGAGAAGGAGAGACAGAGGGACAGACTGCCGCCCATCTCCTGTGCAGCCTCTGGGGTAATTATCTCTCTCTGCTTCGTACTGTCCTTTAGCCAGATCCTCTTCATCCACATAGTGCAGAAACACTTTCAGGACTTGTGGCAGCAGATTTGTATTACTTTATTGATACTGGTATAAGTTCTTGTGATCTCAGTATTGCACTTTAATACCTATATATCAATCTACTTATAGATCTAGATTGCAAAGAATGGGGACACCCAGATTCTGCATTGCCTCTTCTAAAACAAACTGAATCACTGAGTATGATTGACAGCTCCATTGACACAGTGACAGACAGTGACAGTCACAGCACTCTGCATCCATTGATGCTTGTAATCACAGCTATATACAGTGTATCATTCAACTTTAAGCAGGATAATTATATTTGTGTAATAAGCCTTCTCACAATAAATTAAAGACATTAAACACAATTGTAACAAATAACACCCCTTTCTTCTGTAATATTGTAGATTACATAAATGTGGTATTCTCCAATTAACTTATTTTTTTGATTATGAATAAAAGTTGCAATGTGATATAAAGGGATGGCATTAACAGTTTTATTCTTTTAACTTTACATTAAGGATGCAGGTGTTTGTTTAACTATATTTAACATGTCAGTTGGATTGCAGTTATATCTAGTAAACAGACTAAAGCTATGCTATATGTAGTATAATCAAATAAATAAATGCAATCATTCTTTAATCAAATCTTCTTGTTATAATTGATCACATGGGTCATAATTTTAATTAAAATAATGAAATACAGACATATTGTAGCTAAAGCTGTTTTAATCGACGTGTACTGATCTGAGTAAAATCACATTAATGTGTGTAGATGAATATCTTGCTTTATTGAACAATCTTTGCTGCTTGGGCATGGAATCGTATTGGCGTGAAGTTTCACTCTCACAGTATGTTACTGAAATATTAATTGTCATTATTCATTTTGGAAGGAAAATAATCCTGGGGAGTGAATCCTTTATTATGTAACTATTTCCAGAACTATTACTTTTGTTTTTGGAGCAGCACTATAAAGCTGGCCACACACTAGACAGGAAGTATATGATAAACGGGACAATTTCCCTCTAGGGAAAAGTCTAGATATTGGTGCCACACTCTACTTGCTGATATAGGGGATGATTCAGAGCTGCACTTACACCTTTTTTAGGTGCAAGTGTAGACCTGAGCACTACCATGTTGAACTGCAAGGGAAGGTTCATTTAAATTGTGAAAACAGAATCAGAATTGAGAGGTGACGTTTCTTAGCTGAATTCTTTTTTTGTAGGTTAAACATAAAGCTATGCAGTATTTAAGTTCTTTGTGTGAACGTAAAGTGTTTTCCATGCAAGATAAAGATTTAAACTTAATTAACACCCCTTACTTTGCAAAATGGTTTAGCCGAGCTGCACACTTGCACCTATTTCGCCTTTACTCGCAAAGTCTAAATCAGCCCCATAAACTGTAATCTTAGTGTGTGAGCTGTTGCCCAAAACTCCCTGCTTTAGAAAATATCTTTAGCTTAGGTTTGATTATCAGTCATGATAAGATAATCAGACTTAAGTGTTTGAGGACAGTTTTGTCCTTGTTTTTAAAATCCATTAGCATACACACTACGGAGATTATTGGTCCAAGCTACTGATATTTGGAGGATCGGACCAATAATTGCTCTAGTGTGCGGCCACCTTAAGGAATTGTGCAGTTGGGTGAATGTTTAGGTGTAGATATAGGGGTAGATATTTAAAAAGTTATACATAATTCAAATAGAGATGTTGGGCTGGATCCAGACTTAAGTAAGTGCTTGCATTTGAAGGTACTCTTGGGCTAAACCATGTTGATTGCAGGGGGGTCATATATTATCTGTTGTAAACAGTATTAGAGTTGAGAGGTGATGCTTCCCAGCCCAAGTCTAAATAACAGTGTGATAGTAAAGCTGGTCAGTATCTGTATGCAGTAAGCAATTCAAGCACTAAGTTCAAGCACTTACTTCAGTCTGTATCCAGCCCGTTGTCCATATCAACCAATCATTGTACTCCATTTTTTTCTTTAGACTTAGCTGAATGGTGTATGATGTGTGTATATATGAACATCTTTTTACAGCAGTCACAATAATATAACCTACTAATTTACTTTGGTTCACTAGTCACTTATTTGTCATGATCATTTGTGTAAGGACTTAAAGATACATGCTTTATTTGTTTTAGCTTTGAACATTTTCATAGTAAATTATGTTTTAAATCCTCAAACTTGTATTTTTTGTATTTTGGGAAAATGATGAGATAAAAGGATCTTATGAACCTGGAAACTTGGGGATCCCATTTGCTAACAAGATCAATAATCTGTTAGAAATTTGACAAACAGACATTTTATAAACCACTATAGAGATGACCATTGCATTGATGGCGCTAGCAACAAAATGGACCATCTGTTGGAAGTTTTTTTTCACAATAACCGATACTTTCTCTACATACCTCTTAAAATCTTATTGTGGTTGTTATCTTTGGTTAAGCCCAACGTTCCTACCGTTGCGAGTCCCCGCTGCAAAGTTACAGATTGCGAAATAGGGACAGCCGAAAGTGTCTAGTCGGCTGTCCCTATTTCGAATGTGTAACACTGCAGAATTTTTTTATAATGAATGGTTGAGTATGCGATTCATATGCTTTATAATGCCATTCATTTTCTGAAAAAACAGCGTCGCAGCCACCGGAGAGGTGATTAACTTAGGGTTAGGCTGCGGGAAGGGTGACTTAGGGTTAGGATGCGGGAGGGGGGGACTTAAGGTTAGGCTGCGTCTAAATAGCATTTTCCTGTTTTACAGAGGCCCATAATGGGGCCCAGGCCAGGAATAATGCTATTACTGGTCTGGGGTCCATAAACAGACTTAGGGTTAGGCTGCAGGAGGGGAGACTTAGGGTTAGGCTGTGGGAGGGGGAACTTAGGGTTAGGGTAAGGGAGAAGGGAAGCCTTACCTTTCCGTGCACCATGTTCAAGGCATGAGCAATCGATTTCCCAGCCAGTTCGGAACTGGCTGGGAGCAAACGGCCCTTTTGAAATAGGGGACCTGCACCCCTTTCCTGCAAACCTGAAATGAGAATTCCTCCGGAGGTCTCTTACAAAAACCCACAGCACCACACATGGGGACAATTGTTGATTTCTAGTTCACACAAGGGGTCTTTTGTCATCAACAATGTCAGAATAGTAGTATTTTCTTGGCCTTAATTATTTTCTGGACCACAATCGTCCAAATCTCTATCTCACAGTGATCAATCACATTGATCTTGATTGCAATCCTGTTTATGGCTTTATTTACAGGAGAACTTTTTTTGTGTTTAAAATGGATGGGATGGTAATGTTCCTCTGGAAAGAAGATAGAATGGATAGATTCTTTCAATCATCAGAAGGCTTCATTAATATCCTATCTGAGGTTGTTAAGAGAATAGTGTGGAATTGTTTTCATAATACTTAAACAAATTTTTCCCCTGGCGAAGACTGATGCTGTCTGATACTCTGCTTTTTTGCAAAGAACATACAAAATAGATGATATATGATCCAAGTACAAGGTAGACAGGAAACAATTGTATGTCTGGATCCAGTCCTGTGTAAGGGTTAAGAAAAGGAGGGGGGCCCCATTTATACAGTTCATAGAGCTTAACACTTGGGTAAACTGATTGGAGGTAACATCACAGGGCCTTAGTTTTTGACCAATGGCATTTCCCTTGACAGCATGAAACAGACAGCGCGGGGAGTTGGTATACTGTAACCGATTGAGTCTCGATTGTCGAACTGGTTTATGCAAATTGCAAGGCAAATTTGACACATCTTAAGAAAACTTTGACATTTATTCATGGTCTGATATATATCTGGGGGCTGGATTCGAACCTCTGTACAGAGGTCTCGCAGTCCGCACAGTAGCGGGAAGAGAACTCCCCTGTGACTCTCCGGCCTGCCCTTAATGCAGCGTGCGGAAGTCAAGTGACAAGACTTGTCACTGACTGATGTAGGATAATGAATGTTAAGAAGTCTTGTTATCATTCTGCTTTCTATGTGTAGTAGAAACGGTAGAGTTTGTTGCTATGGGAAGCAGTGATGGAATGCAGCTGCAGTCAGGACATGATGAATGGTCTTAGCTCATCACCCTAGCATAAAAATGTAAGACAGCAAGGCTGGAAAAATAAACTACTGAACAAAACTAATATTACCTTTCATGCACATGAAAACTCCATTATCACACACCAAACATTACATTAAATTTGATTTGGAAATATGTAGCAATATTTATAGTTGTAATATGAGAACGATGTTGCATTAAAATTAAATATGTAATCTTTCACATTAAGGGGCTGATTCAGAGTTGCACTTCCACCTTTTTTTAGGTGAAAGTGTAGACCTGAGCAATGCCATCTTGAATTGCAAGGGGAGGCAGCTTTAAATTGTAAAACCAGAAATAAAATTAGGAGGTGAAGTTTCTTAGCTCAACTCTATTTAATAGAATAAACGTAAAACTATGCAGTATTTTAGTTCTTTGTGTAAAAGTAATGTATTTTCCCTGCATGCAATTTTTTTTAAATTAACTCCCCTTACTTTGAAAAATTGTTTAGCGAGCTGTACACTTCCACCTAAAAAAAGGTGTAAGTGCATCTCTGAATCAGCCCCTAAGTCTGCTCTACTGGAGTTTGACAGCAACTGCACTTTTTGTTGTATAGCAGGTAACTGCCTTGATCAATTAGACAATGAAAAACACACACAGGGGTAGATCCAGACTTAAGTAAGTGCTTGAAATTAGTTACTCCTGGGCTATACCATGTTGATTGCAAGGGGAGTCTAAACCATGTTGATTGGAAGGGAAGTCAAGTTAATTGTATTCTTTGCATGCAGGGATATATCTTTGAATTGCTTACTGCACATACTGCAAACCTGTCTTTGAAGCTCTAACCACCCTGTAACCCAATAATATCACCATTAGAAACCAAAGATGTAGGTGCCAATTGCATTGAATGTTTATGTTTAATGCATCTGAACTTCAGATCTTTACATTGCCACTTAACATTAACACGGCAAGGAATCTGAAGCCCTAAGGATCCCCATCTATACCATACATTGTGATACTAAATTCCACCCACTTGGATTGCAACATCAAGAGCGAGAAGTCTGGTTCAAGCAAATTGCGCTCCATTTGTGTCACTTGAATACATGCACAGATCACAAAAACAGAGACCTTCTGATTTGACCACACAGAAAATGCCTATTTGTCAGTCTGGCTCCAGTCCAACTATCCTATGTTACTCCATTTTTGCAGACATATATGCGGAATTAAGATTGCTTGGCCACATTTGTCATATGTTATGGTAATTACACTGGATCCATAAATGTAATTTCCATCCAGTTTCCGTGTGTTACCATTGGAAGGCTCTCTTCATTTGAGTGCATCTACGCATTACCTCTTGATCCGGATCCAGACTTTGGTACAATAGGCTACTTACATATGTCACGTACGTGAGTTCCCTATTTTGCTACAATTTTTGCAGTACAGAAACATATGCATGGAGTGCAGGATTGGGCTGCATTTAATGTGGAATTCAAGTCACCACACACAGGGCCTGCCCACACACCATGCATATGAGATACTACTCAGTTTTCTGCCACATAGTTGTATGAGCGCAGTATTTAAGGATGTCTTTAGCTCACTTAAATCTCCTTTGCATGTAGGAGATCTGGGGGAGTGTCCTGCTCTTCAACGTGTGGCTAATTAGCATACCAAATGACATACATTAGCCTCCGTTGCATAGGCCAACGTACAGAATCTGATTTTAAGTCTGAATCTGGTCGGATGTGTGCTTATCTACACGTATGTACTACCATGATTTCCTTCCTGGATTTCAGAAGCTCATATATGCAATTGGGAGTATTAAAATTAAGAGCAACTAGACGGCTGGATAGTGAGTTCCGGCAATTATGAATTGAAAAATGTAATTTCTCAATCTAACCTATTCCTTTAAAATTATCCATATGGATTGGAAGTAATGATTGTATTTAAGAATACAACAGGAGCTTTAAATAGCAGGTATTCTAGCACAAGCTTTGGAAGCATAGTGGTAAATGGACTATTCACACTTAAACGCACTTTTCTCTGCAGCTTAAAAAAAATGGTTGTTACATCATCACAAGCAGAGAGGCACACATCCCCTTTTTGTTTTTTGAAACAATGGCTAAATCACTGCTTTTATAGGAATAAATAGCAAAGCCAAGTGTAAATTATTTTCATTAACATTTGCCGTGACATCATTGCAGATGAATTCAAATGTATTATTCACAGCTAGGCATCTAATCTGCACCCATACTTATACGATATACAGAATATCTGATGTTCTAGGAAGCTGAAATAATGTTTTGTTTTTAAGTGTTAAACTGGCCATACACTAGAGCGATTATTGGCCTGATCTTCCAATTAATGGGTGATCGGGCAAATAATTGCTCTAGTTAGTGGCCAGGATACATTTTAAAACATCAAATAAACGTACCAGAAATGCTCTGGTACGATCATTTGATTTTTAAACATGTTTGATTGTGATCGGGATATCTTGTAGTGTATTCAGAGAGGGAGAGAGGCCACAACATGCTTAATGATTTCCCCCTTCCACCTTACACACTGCTTTCTAGTTTCTAGTTTCCTGTGAATCATTTAACAAACTGTTCAAACAAACCTTTGTTGCAATGATGTGCTTGCCCACAAGGTGGCCCTATGCAGAAATATGAATGAGAATTGTTGCTCTGAAGATCCTGAGTTAGTACTCACTGAAGTTTTCTCCAGACATCAGGACATTGCTGACCTTGTAAAATTAGGATCTCCTGTAATGTTCTTGGTTTAACAAAAAAGACTCTCAAAGGCTCAAAAGCATGGCTTGTCCCAGGAGGAGTGGCAGTTTTCTCATTGTATGAGCACATTGGCAGTTTTTTCATTGTGTGAGGCTGCGGCACGTGCCTAGAGGTGTCACTTGCTTGGGGTCACCAGGCATGTTTTATCAGGGACCCTCTCTACAACCCTAGGTCACAGGGATTCCAAACTGAGCCCGGTGCAAGGACTACTGGCTACCAGATCCTCTATGGAGCCACCGCGGTCTGTCTCATAACCTGACCCCCTACTGTAGTAAATAAAAAAAATGCAAAATAGATATGGCCTCCCTGAATGACGTATGTGGGTACAAAAGATGCAATCTAGACAAAGTAAGTGTAAAGCAGCTTGAAATAATCGAAAGTGATTTTCAGGAATTCTTGGTGCCAGTCAGTGGGCATGTTTTGCCTGGGCTTCCTAAGCTGCCATTAGAAGGGTTGCCCACCTCTCATATGAACAGAAACATTTTAAACAGCAATGTTCTTATAAATCTTTTATTATTATTATTGTTGTTGTTTTTATTATTATTATTATTATTATTATTATTAATAATAAGAGCTGCCATTGGTTGCCCACCTCTCATATGAACAGAAACATTTTAAACAGCAATGTTCTTATAAATCTTTTATTATTATTATTGTTGTTGTGTTGTTTATTATTATTATTATTATTATTATTATTATTATTACATAGTCACGATTTTCTTTTACTTATATTTCTTAGTTAATAATTGAATAGCTTTTAAAATGTCTTTGTTTCTCAAGCTGTAAACCAAAGGATTTAACATGGGAACCAGTGCAATGTTGAGCAAAGAAATCCATTCATTTATTTTATTAGATGATTCAGACTCAGTTTTCATATAAGAGCCAATACTTGATCCACAAAAAATCATAACAGTAGTGAGGTGTGAGGTGCAGTTGGAGAAGGTCTTGAGTCTTCCTTTGGAGGTCTGAATTTTCATGATGGTGGATATGATAAATACATAGGATGTGATAATTAGTGAAAATGGAAACATTCCTAGAATAAATCCTTCAACAAAGATTATTCTAAAAATATATGTGGTGTCTGTGCATGATAAATCCAGCATTGTCCCTATCTCACAAAATAAATGGTTTATTTTATGAGACTTACAAAA
>WWET01001224.1:268681-281540 GCA_011038615.1 Limnodynastes dumerilii
AGTAAATTTCTTTGCATGCAGGGATATATCTTTGAACTGCTTATTGTACACAGATACTGACCAGCTTTACTATCACACTGATATTTAGACTTGGGATAGGAAACATCACCTCTCATCTCTAAAACTGTTTGCAGCAGATAAAATATGACTCCCCTGCAATCACCATGGTTTAGCCCAGGAGTTAATTTCCTCTCTTATTTTAAGCACCTTCTTAAGTCCATTGGGCAGAATTGAGAATTAAGTATGCACTGTGCTCGTAAGTTCTCTGCAGCAATGTTATGACAGTGTGATCCTATATTCCGTACATGTGAGGATAGTTCACATCCCTCTCATGTACAACACTTCCATACCCTGCACAATACCTTAGCTTTTACGCACCTGCCTCACATAACTATGGGTCTGGTGCATAATAAAGGATCATACATAAGTGCTCAACCAAGGCCTTGCTGTACAATTGCAATACCTCCCCCTGCACACCATGGGGCTGATTCAGAGATACGATTTCCACGGCACTTAGGAGTGTATATTTAGGATCTTAGAAAATTCGCATTACTGCGCATGCGTAGTAATAGTGCAACGCCATGTACGTAGCGGTTAGGAGCGTAAATTCGCTAAGAGCGTAAGTTTGAATCGATCGCAAGCACTTAAGATCTTAAGTGCTGCGAAAGTTTAAGATCTTAAGGATATGCATGGAAATGGGCGGGGGGAGGCAGGGAAATGAGGGAAAGTGGGTGCGGACAGACACTTAGGATCTTAAATAAACGCTACTACATCACTTAAGATCTCAACTGACAGCGCAGAGTTAGGGTTAGTCAATGGCGGTCTAACTTTAAGATCCACTGCTGTCTGCTAAGTTTAAGATCCACCGCTGTTTGCAAGGGGAGTGACTGTTTATGCAGTGGGCTGTAACCTGCTAAGATCTTAACCTTAGGTGCGTATATTTGCGATCTTTTCGCTATCGCATCTCTGAATCATCCCCCATGTGTATGTGCTGAATGCATGAAGGGTTGGCACGCCCCACTGTCGGAAATACTTACAGTGCATAATCCAGAATCATGCGTAGTGTGTTCAGATGTACCACTGCCATATGCACACATGCACAGAACGCTTGTACAAAGTATTTTCATATTCAGAAAGCTTAAATTGGCTGTTTAATGTCATTCTTGATTCGGCCCATTAAATACGAGTTTGAAAATAAGAGCAAATCAAGGGGAAAGTTACACCTGAGCAGAACCATGATGAATTACAGGGAAGGCAAACAGTATTAAGGTATCGTAACCCAAGTCTATATAACAGTGTAAAAGAAAAGCTGGTCAGTATCTGTGTGCAATAAGCAAAAGCAAAGGATTCTCCTTGAATGCAAGGAATAAAATTTGCCTTGAAATTCAACGTGGTATTGCACAGGAGTACATTTCCAGCTGTTTACCTTTTATTTTCAAACTCTGGATCTGAGTTATCCTTATTAAAAGCAGAGTGATGTGACCCCTTACAGCAGCAGACAATGGCTGGCATGAGTTAATGATGGTAGATATTTAATCAGAATTTGTACTACATATTTTTGGGGGTTTTGGCAAAGTAAGGAGTATCCATGTAAAAAAAATACATATAGGTACAAAATTTGAACTAATAACCCAGATGTTGTAAGCCACATGCTCTAATTCAAAACCTTTTCTGAGAACCTATATTTCAGGGAGGAATTATCAGCAGCTCTGCTCTATCAGCAGAACAGCACTAATGTGGGGAGGGCAAAGATAAAATATCTCAGCTAAGTCCCATGAGTGTCTGATGCTGAATAGCTTTCTGAGTCATAATAGACACACAGACAGGCGGTAACACAATCACTATGTTTAATAAATAAAGATGAGTCCAAATCATAAAGATTTGTGCTCCATGAAGTATTAGGACCGGATTCACATTTACGATTTTGCTACTTTTTCGTATTTTTAGGTACAGTTGAACTGCGCATGCGTAGTAAGATTTTTACGCAAAGATTTAGGCACGGAAGTCCATTACGCACAGATTTCTAAATCAGATTTTGTGACATACGTACGGAGGGGTGAGGTTGTCTTCCGTACATGCGTAGTTTAGTGAAAGTGGATGGGGGAGGCATTTAAATGGACTAATATGGGCGCGGTTTGTCATGTACGCACGTATGGAAGGAAAATACGCACGTAACTACACACGTAGAGTTTAGGTTGCCCTATGAACGCGTAAGTCACTGAAAACTAGTCTGTGTGAGGGGAGTGGCATGGGTGTTGCCTTTCCATGTACGTGCGTATATTTGCATA
The DNA here is from genome assembly GCA_011038615.1 of Limnodynastes dumerilii. Classification (NCBI taxonomy): domain Eukaryota; kingdom Metazoa; phylum Chordata; class Amphibia; order Anura; family Limnodynastidae; genus Limnodynastes; species Limnodynastes dumerilii. Next base: position 270,970 of record WWET01001224.1, read on the forward strand.
ATTTATACACACGCATCTGTGAATACGGCCCTTAGTCATTTATAATATCAGGAAGAGTACTGAAGTTATGTGTGTTTAGTGCCACAGTGTTCCACAAGTAGTTTGCATTAGCTGCCTGGCTACCTTTGCTTCTGTCAGATTTGCAGCTATACAAAGTGAGTGTCCCGTGTTATTAACTGGAATTACAAGTGTTAATAATAACAGGAGGGTAGTGGGTTCGAGAAAGGTAGGTGAAATGGGGAGACCAGATGGGCAAAGTGGTTTTTAAAGGCAGTTCAGTCATATGCAAATGGGACATCTTCACTGGATGGGGTAAATGAGCGATATTTACAGTCGTTCACAGTGAACTGGTGGTGTTGCTACTGGCCACATAGCAGTTGCACCCTTTGTGCAGATAGATATGTACATAAAACTTATTGCCCTTAAGAGTTTGAAGAAATGCAGTTATGATATTGTTTAGTTGTATATATTTGCATGTGCTAAACACCTGGCATAAGTACACAAACAGAATAGTTATAAGTGGACAGGTTTTAGTGAATTCTCTTTTGCAGCAAGAAACTTGTCTTCTACAAAGTCATACACAGAGACAGACAATCAGTGCCTTCCCTATTCATTTCATTAATTCATTTCAAGGCTCATTTCCCAGGGTTTGGTTTCCTTTGTTTTCTAACTCATTGATCTAAAATAAAAAAATAAAAAACATCTTTTGATGTCTCTTTGGCTTTAATACTTTGCTCAGTGTTTTCAACACATGCTCATTATGATCTTCTCTCTGTAGATGATGTGAATAAATTTATGAACTTATTTTATGTACCAGTTATTTAAAACCAAACATTAATTTAACTATAAATATCATTTTTTTCACAATATTTAGCAACATTTAAAGTAACACTAGTGTACAATTTATCAATTTATGTAAGTGTTCTCTTTCAAGTTATCTGACATTGACACAGTTTGCTTTAGTTTATTATTTCCTATAAAAAATTTCCAGGAATTGCCCATTGACCAGTTGCCATAAGCTCTGTGCACCCTACTCTACACCCCTGGGTGTTAAGCCATTTAACATATTTGAAAAACATTCCCTCGCTCGGTTCCAGCGCTGCACATGTGCAGGGTGGCAGCTGTATACAGACAGAGGCCTGTTCTGCGCTCACAAAACAGTCATGTCCTCCATGTATGTGCAGAATGGTTCCATTTGGCGATCACATTGCTCATGTGCCAGAGGAGATGCAGTTGCCAGAAATTGTGGATAACCCAGGAGATTGTCCTTCATTTTGCCTACTTTACTTACGCTACTGGTGGCCTGAAACTAGAACATCCTAACTTGTGTGCACAGTAAGCAAAAGCTAAGTATTTTCCCTGACAGCAAAAAAGAAAACAAGATAATAATTACATTTTCACCTGTGTTTTTTTTGTTACTCTTTAACGATGGATCAGTCTCACTTCGTCACTGTATATAAAAGCTGTTACATAAAAATTGCAATATTCTGTTTTTGCTACACCATGATAGTAAAATCACAGGAGGAGGAATTTGTTGTAAAGCACATTTTGCAGTAATGGCTTCTTTTTTATTACAGGGGATGGAGAGAGGAGCTAAGGGACATTTCTCTTCATTCAGCAGTTTCATTTCAACAATCAACCAAAAGAAAGAAGCCACTGGGAACAGATGCTCACCTACGCAGCTTGTTATACCGAACGCCAAAATTGGTAAATAAAAGCATTATGTACACAGCTGTTCCAGCAAGTACAACACCATACACCATGGTGTGCAAGACTGTGATGGATGAATGAGTATTGATAAAGTCAGTGTGTCAGCTGATTAGGATTCTTGCTATTTATTTTCTGGCAGTTATGTTTCCCTAGGTGAACATTTATTTAAACACTGTATGGGAGATAAAAATATCGTTTTCTAAGGTTTAGTCACTCAGTATACAAACTCCACAATATTTAACCGGATCCAGACATCTGACAAGTGGCCATTATCTCTGTGGTCGGATTGTAAATCTTTGGATTTTGGGATTTGCGCATGTTTACGCGTATATGCTATGCTGTCAGAATGCAATACAGAATTCTCACACTTCCGACAGTTTCAGACTGGGAAGCGTTGATTCGCCTCTAATTTTTAATGCAATCCACGACATGCCGCTTAGACCTCCTTCTTGCTCCATGACAGCTATTTCTACCCTACTAACACCACTAAATGCACCTAATTCAAATCCACAAGCTATTAGATCTCACAAATATATCAGAACTCCCCCACCATTCCACTGCAACCTCCGCACATGCCCCTTCAACCTCCCCTCATTTCTATTAGATGTCTCCCCCATGAGTCTCCTGTAAATGCTTTTTCTCACACCATAACATCATTTTTTTTCTATCCTCCCCCACACACCTATTAATATCTTTTCACATCTCTCCCAAATACCTTTTACTACCTCCTCAAATTTCCCCCACATGCCTTTTACTATATCCTCGCACTTTCCTCATACGCATTTTACTACCTCCTCAAATTTCCCCCACATGCCTTTTACTATCTCCTCATACTTTCCCCATACGCATTTTACTACCTCCTCAAATCTACTCCACATGCTTTTTACTACCTCCTCGCATATGCTCCACATGCCTATTACTACCTCCTTACACCTCCCCCACATGCCTTTTACTACCTCCTCACATCTGCTCCACATGCCTTTTACTAGCTACTCACATCTCCCCCACATTTCTTTTACTACATTTCTTTCTTTATGACCCTATTTACCTTCAATTTAGTTTACAATTTAGGAAATATAAGGATATCCTACATTGTAAACTAAATTGAGGGTAAATAGAGTCTAGGGTCAGTATAGTTTTGAATAAACAAATAGGCAGACTAGATGGGCCATGTGGCTCTTATCTGCTGTCACTTTCTATGTTTCTATGTTACCTCCTCACATCTGCTTCACAAGCCTTTTACTATAACCTCACATTTACTCCATATGCCTTTTACTACCTCCTCACATCTACTCCACATGCCATTTACTAGCTTCTCACATCTGCTCCACATGCCTTTTACTACCTCCTCACATCGGGCCGTATCCAGACCTTGTTAAGTGCTTGAACTTAGTTACTCCTGGGCTAAACCATGTTGATTGCAGGGGAGTCATATTTCATCTGTTGCAAACAGTATTAGAATTTAGAGGTGATGCTTCCTATACCAAGTCTAAATAACAGTGTGATAGTAAAGCTGGTCAGTATCTGTGTGCAGGAAGCAATTCAAAGATATATCCCTGCAAGCAAAGAATACAATTCACTTGCCTCCCCCTGAAAGCAACATGGTTTTGCCCAGGAGTAACTTTCCTCTCTTATTTTCATTCTCTGAATCAGGTCCTTAAAGCAGTAGTCATAATGTTGTGTATACTTCAAAAATGACCCTTAAACAATGGAATGAGATCATTAAGGCTGAGTTAGTATGACTGAACTTTCACCACTAATTCAGGGCTGCCGACTTTTTAAGGCTTCCCTCCAGGAGATCCCAGAGGGAAGCCATTGATGCCTGTAAGGGGCGGGGCTTAATGACGTGATTTATCCAAACCCTGCCCCTCCAGCAGTGTAAGATCGGCTTAAAAGCCGATCTGCGCATGTGCCGGGCAGATGTTGCCCGGCGCAACTACGGCAATGCCCCATCGTTGATCGGGCGTCCGTAGCAGCGCCGTAGTAACGCTGGAGGGGGCGTCCCCCAGCGTTAATACGTTTTGGTTAGTGTAGGTAGGCGGGGGAGGTTAGTTTAATGAGGGAGGGAGGGGTTAGCGGGCATACGCTCCTGTGTGAGTTAGGGTAGCCTTCACCAGCGTAAGCGAGGGAAAATACGCTCGCACAGGGGGAGTGTCGGGCAGAGTGCACGCTGATACGCTGTGCTTTACTAAGCATAGCACATCGGCGTAGTTCTGGATCAGGCCCATCTTCTCCACATGCCTTTTACTACCTCCTCACATCTGCTCTGCTCCACATGCCTTTTACTAGCTCCTCACATCTGTTCCACATGCCTTTTACTAGCTCCTCACATCTGTTCCACATGCCTTTTACTACCTCCTCACATCTGCTCTGCTCCACATGCTTTTTACTACCTCCTCACATCTGCTCCACATGCCTTTTACTAGCTTCTCACATATGCTTCACAAGCCTTTTACTACTGCCTCACATCTGCTAAACATGCCTTTTACCAGCTCCTCACATCTGCTCCACATGCTCTTTACTAGCTCCTCACATTTTCTCCATATGCCTTTTACTACCTCCTCACATCTACTCCACATGACATTTACTAGCTCCTCACATCTGCTCCACATGCCTTTTACTACCTCCTCACATCTGTTAGTCATGCCTTTTCTACCTCCTCCCATCTGCTCCACATGCCTTTTACTACCTCCTCACATCTGCTCCACATGCCATTTACTACCTCCTCTCATCTATTATTCATGCCTTTTACTACCTCCTCACTTCTGCTCCACATGCCATTTACTACCTCCTCTCATCTGTTATATATGCCTTTTATTACCTCCACGCATCTGCTCCACATGCCTTTTACTACCTCTTCACATCTGCTCCACATGCTTTTTACTACCTCCTCACATCTGTTATATATGCCTTTTACTACCTCTTCACATCTGCTCCACATGCCTTTTATTACCTCTTCACATATGCTCCACATGCCATTTACTACCTTCTCACTTCTGTTATTCATGCCTTTTACTACCTCCTCACATCTGCTCCACATGCCTTGTACTACCTTCTCACATCAACTCCACATGCCTTTTACTACCTTCTCACATCTACTCCACATGCCATTTACTACCTCCTCATATTTGCTATGTGCTATGTGTGAGCAAATGCACTACTGTACATACAACTGAAAGAAAGAAACATTTTGAGATACTGATATTCCTTTAAATAAATGAATCAGAATTGATTTCCACAGACTGCTGAATCAGACAAGAAGAAGCCAAAAAAGTAAACTAAATAGCAATTGGCTTTGAAAGGCCACAAATCTAATTATGTATTTTCGATGCAGAAAAAAAAGAGAAAATTGGATAGTGTTTATGCAGATGGTAGTAATATCTATTTAAATGTTATGCTGTGCAATCTTTTTTATTCAATACTCCAGTTATATAAACCTGAAAATGCAACTCTCAAGTATCTAGGGAAAATAAAGGACAGACTTTTAATAGAACAACCTAATTATGTATAAGTTTGGATTTGCCACATGTAAGCTTTAAAACATTTGCTGCTTCTCTACAATAGCCCCATTGTAAACAACTGGATTAAAATTAAAATAAAACTGTTGTTTACTCCAGCATATTTTTTTCCTCTTTCAGTATGTCTTATGTTTAATCCAAATCTATGTGATGTCTTTCCAATATCTAGCTGTGAAAATAGGGGGACGCTTTCTTTAAATTCAATGGCATAAATGCCTGGGACTGTGTGGGTTTGTGCAATTCTTGTTCCACACTGAACGGCTGACGGCTTGCCATCTGTAACACTTCTCTCATTCACAAATTCAAGCATGCAAATTAGGCCACATACACCATCATGATATTTTACTTGAGCGCACAGTGTAATGCTCAGTGCTGTAAACATGGTAATGCCATCTGTAATGACAACAGCAGCAAGGATTTGAATGAAAACAAATGTGTCATTTTTTTTAATTAAAAGACAACTGGGGAAGCAATAACATTACACATTTCTTCAAAATCTGGGACCAGAGGGAAAAAGATGTAAGACTGGATCCACACCTAATACCGACAGCCGGATTCCGCACATTAGGGGCCTGATTCAGACTTAAGAAGGAGCTTGAAATTTAGGGCCATATCCAGAGATCCGGCCGAGAAAAGTACCCAATTATTCGCATGGATGTAGCAAGGCCACACCGCTGACACTCCCCTCACACGGACGGGTTTTCTGTGACTTACGAGTGCCTCGACCTGCCTTATCTTTACGTGGGCATTTCCGTGCATCGAGTAGTTCCGTATGTGCGTATATAACTAACCGCGACCACACCTCGCCCACGCTCCTTCATTAAAATGCCCCGCCCATTTTTATTTAAATTCCATTGTGCGTATTTTTACATGGGAGATCCGTGCGTATTTACCCACATGCGATTCACAAGTCCATCCGTGAGGCACTTCCACACGTATAGTCTACGTGAACTACACAAATAAAGTTACTGCGAATGCGCAGTTGTACCGTACCTAAAAATACGCACGGAAATAGCCACAAAAACTGTTTTCTGAATACGGCCCAAAGAGAGGAAAGTTACTCCTGGGCTAAACCATGTTGATTTCAGGGGAAGTCAAGTTAATTGTATATTTTGCATTCAGGGATATTTCTTTGAATTGCTTACTGCACACAGATACTGACCAGCTTTACATTTACACTGTTATTTAGACTTGAGATAAGAAACATTACTTCTCAAATCTAATTCTGTTTACAATATATGATATATGCCTCCCCTCCAATACATCATTGTTTTGTCCAGGTTTAACTATCCACCTCTATTTATTTGGATCTGGGTCCAATCCAAAACGTAGATTTTCTTTTATGTTATCATTTTTTCTGTTAAATAATAGATATGGCAGTAACACAATCATAGGTCATCCTAGTTTTTGTTTTAATGTTATTTCTTTTTTTTTTAAAGAGATACCACTTGTTACTGTGGTGGGTGGGGAGCAGGGGAGCTGATAGATTGGTACTTTCCTTGCTATAAGAGATACAGTTGTGGAGCCTCTGTAAAGTGCGGCATAATTTCCTGTTAGCGAGAGGTAGAGACATCAATGGAGCCTTTATATGCTGATTGTGCACACAGTGCCCTTCCATCAGATCATTCACATCCCTACCACAAGCTACCAACCCTACTGGGGCCATTGGGGATCCTTTTATATGATGGGCCGAAAAGATCGCAAATATACGCACCTTAGGTAAGATCTTACCAGGTTCCAGCCCACTGCATAAACAGACACTCCCCTTGCAAACAGCGGTGGATCTTAAAGTTAGACCACCATTGACTAACCCTAACTCTGCGCTGTCATTTGCGAGCACTTAAGATCTTAAGTGCTTGCGATCGATTCAAACTTACGCTCTTAGCGAATTTACGGTCCTAACCGCTACGTAGACGGCGTTGCACTATTACTACGCATGCGCAGTAATGCAAATTTTCTAAGATCCTAAATATGCGCTCCTAAGTGCCGTGGAAATCGTATCTCTGAATCAGCCCCATGGTGCCTATTGTTATATGTTGGACAGTAAAACAGCACAGTTGTGAGATGCAACAAGCACAATTATTATTATTATCGTTTATTTACACGGTGTCACGCGGTATCCGCAGCGCTGTACAGGGGCAAAAGGAAATGCAGTAATTACATATACAATTATTAACAGACAGGGTACTAATTCATAAAAATAATACAATACAATACAAGTACAACGGAAAAATAAAGTACAGTACAAATATAGAAGAACCATATAAATGGAAAAAAGAAGTAGGATATGAGCGTAGAAGCAGATGAATAAGGGGAGACAGTAGAGAGGAAAGGTTGGAAACAATGGGGTAGATCCAGAACTACGTTTGCCGTACGTTTATTCGCGTAGCGTATTTTCTTGCGCGTAAATTCGTTACATTCCCCTCGGCACACCCCTTGCACGTACGTATTTTGTCAAGATACGCTTTCCAAACCCTACCTTAACTTTTGCCAACGTAACCGCATTCATACGCACACGTACGTATGGGCTAGACGAATTTACGCAGCTAAGCACGCCCACACTGTACACTTTAAATACAAACCCCCCGCCTACTTCACGTATTTCAGACGTATTTCGGAGTAACGTAAAATTGGCACGCCCACACGTAAGTATTTACATGACACATACGTGAATGGCCCATACATTCACAATTACGATAATGTGCGTATTTTCTATGGTGCGCATGCGCAGTGCGTACAAAACAGCGATTTTACGTCTCCGCCACGCGTAAGTTCACTCCGAAGCGTTGTTCTGGATCAGGCCCAATGAGAATAAGGTGGAGGGGTGATGACAGAAGGGAGGAGGGCCCTGCTGCTAAGTGGAGGGGGTAAACTATCAGGAGACACAGGGATGAAAAGAACTTAAGACACTGATAAATCTAAGTAGACTTCATAGACCCCTTGGGGTCAGGTGACATCTGCTACAGTTTTCATACTGTGCCTCTCCTCCATTTCTAGCAGGAAAGAGACATGAAAAGTAGGCAAATATACGATTTAGAACTGCTTCATATTTAGCTTCCTTTCGATAATTTTGAGTTATCATCTCAACATTTAACTTAACTTAACAAAGCTTTAGAAGGTAAATATAATGGTGTTCATTTATAGGTGGAAATTGCAATACAGACAGTGGACCTGATTCAGACTTAAGAGAGAGTTAGATGTGGACCGATCCGCACCTAACTCTCCTGTCCAGCCCCCGAAGCCGCCCATCGTTTTTAGGTGCCTAATGGGATTTAGTGCCACAGGCTATCTTATATATTACCATGCGTATCTTCCTTCTTAAGACAGAAAATATGCACAGAGAATGGCTTCCCCCGCCCTCCCCGGCTAATCGCCATCTCTTCCCCCACCCACTTCTTCTTAAAACCTCTCAGAGGTGGCAATAGGACACCTCCTTTTACAGAAACTGCCAGAAGTCAATCTACGTAACTAAATGGTAAGGTTATTGCGTAAATGGCCTACTATAACGGTGCTTCTTAAGTGTGAATATGGTCCTGTATTATCAAGCTGTTGATTCTCTTCACTCAATCATTTTCCTACCTCTATATCCAGTCACTCAGTAGTATCATAATCATGCGCTTACTAAGTAATAGCCCCCCATACCTACTTTCAGCAGTGTATATTGGATGTCTGTTAAAATATATACACTACAGTGAGGGGCAACTTTATGTGTTGATGCCAGTTTTGTTTGTTATAGAGTTTAACCCTTGTTTAGGATTGCTGGTATTACATATAAATGCCTCTTTCTTTGATTTAATGATTTGTTGCCTTTGCCTAGATTCAGAATCATGTGTGACCTTTTGGATGTTTTCCCATGTTACTCCTGTCTTTTTGCTTATTACTGACCTCCTAATACCATTATGTAACGTGCTGCTCAATCAGTGACAGTCAGTAAGAATGCAACACTCTTTATGGGGGATGTTCATATGTAAGTTACTGAATTTTATGGAACAAATTGGAAGTACATTCATTCTATATTGTTTATAACTATATGTAGTCATTAATTAGTCCAATACATTTTGTATCCAAATATGTTTTATATCAATATATACAAAATAGGTGTTAAAGATACAGTTAGACAGTCCTTACCATGCTGCTACTACCGTTCCTTCACTAGTATGCTGTTTACTAGTATGCCTTCAATAGTGTGCTGTTTACTAATGTGCTGTTCACTAATATGCTTTCAATAGTGTGCTGTTTACTAGTATGCTGTTCACTAATGTGCCTTCTGTAATGTTCTATTTACTAGTATGCTGTTCACTAGTGTGCCTTCTGTAATGTTCTATTTACTAGTATGCTGTTCACTAGTGTGCCTTCAGTAGTGTGCTATTTACTAGTATGCTGTTTGCTAAATATGCTGTTTTATAGTATGCCTTGACTAGTATGCTCTTTACTAATATGTTGTTGCTAGTATGCTGTCACTGGTATGCTGTTCATTAGTACGCTATCTCTCTTATGCAGTCACTAATAAATTGTGATCCAACTTACAGAAATGTAAATATATTTCAAATTACAGTTCTGACTTTTTTCATGTGTGGTCTATATCAGAGCTGATATGAGTTTCTACTTTTGTTAAAAAAAATAAAATAGAAATATAGGCTTAAAAGGTCAACTTCAGTACAGCTGCTGAAAGCTTATTATAACTATAGTATGATTATCTGTATCATGAGGGGAAACAGATAATTGGAGAATGTTGAACATGATGTCATGACCCTGAATTTGCTCCTTGGACCTTCCTTCCAGGAGCTCCAGGAAGAGATGACCAAAAAAATCATACTTTTCAGCTCTCACAGAACTTCCCTGATCCGACTCCCAGAATTCTTATGGTACTTCTGGCAAAGGCCTGGAAGTATCAGAGTCATAGTAAGATGGTCTGGTTAAGGTATGAATGGATGGCAGCCCTTTATGTTTTGCTACCATTAAAACATTTATTGTCTTGTTCTGCAGTAAGAGACCTTCCACCAATTTGCCTTGATGTCCGACAAAAGCAGCGAATCTCAATTGATACGTTGCCTGCAGAGATGAAAGCCCCCATCTTGCCTGAACCTCAAATTCCAGTACGGAACAGACCTCTAAAGGATTTCCAGTGAGTTGTTCATGTGTACTGATTACACTATGTATACATTCATTCTCCATATCCTTGGCTAGTGAAGAAATCAATTACTGAGGTTTTACATGTTATCTGTTTTGTTTACTTGTTTCTTGTATTTTTATTTGTTATTTTTGTTTACTTGTCAAGTAATGTATGTAAACACTTGATTTTATAGACTTTACAATAAATCCCCATCTATAAATTTTTTTATT
>WWET01001224.1:284785-295038 GCA_011038615.1 Limnodynastes dumerilii
GAGATTATCGCCCCAGTGTATGGTGCCGATATCGGGACTTTTCCCCAGGGGAAAATCGTCCCGTTTATCGGCAGCCACATGCTGGGAGCGATAATCTCTCTAGTGTGTGCCCAGCTTTAGATAAGAGCAGCTAAGGCAAGTTGTATTGCTTTCCTCTCTGTAATAGCATTAGCAACAATAGCAATAAAGTTGTCCATTTCTTTTTGTAATATTTATATTTATTATATACAAATTAATATAGTCTATGAATAAGTATACAATATAGTGTACAATTATAGAGAATCAGGCATAACCTAGATAAATGCATCTGTAGCAAATATCTTACAGTGTTGGAATATGAGTCCGGATTCACAGGCCCAGACGTATTGCACATATGTCCTTAATTTACCGATAATAGCTACTACGCATGTGTAGTGACTATTTTATGTAGTCTATGTATCGTTTTGTTACGTAGATTATGTATATGCGGTCTTGCATAGTAGCTATTATGGGTAAATTAAGGACGTATATGCAGTACGTCCAGGCCTGTGCACAGTAGCATAACTTTAAACGTGAGAGATTAGTAAAGTGGACAAGTATAAAAAGAACTCTCATACACTGTGTGACACCTGAGACGGTTGTGATGGTTAGAAGGTTAGACACATATAACACTTTAAATTTTAACAGTACATTGATAATACGTTTAATGTAATCCTCTGGGTAAGTTGCTGAGCTGCTATATTGTACTTGTTCCCATTTGTACCTCTAAGGTATCGTCACGCTTTAATCATCAACAGCTGAAAATCACGACTCAAACATTTTACCCCTAGGGGTCATTTTCTATATTTTTATTTCTTTACCAAATCTCCTAGAAAAGCCATTGTATACCTCTAGCTTTACAGATAATTATGGTATGTTTTGCGGCCACATGCAAGTAGGCTGAAGGAACGCCTTTATGTTATGTGTTGTGTGAGTACAATCTAAGAATAGCTTACTAGATACAGTAACACAAAATGACTTGTTGCAGTAAGCGCACGATTGTGCAACTGTACCAAGGGCCAGGACAAATAATAACTAGATATTAACAATGATTTTAAAGAGAAAATTACACAAAAAAAAACAAATTACAAAATCCTGAAGTCTTTGTAAAGTCTTCTAAGTTGAATTGAGGTAAAAAAAAAAATCAGTTCTTTCTTAAACACTTCACACATTATGAGATCTTATCGGCTTTACTATTGTATAGTATGTACAAACACAGAATGGAAGTTGCTCAATCAAATTATAGGTAAATGTAAACAGGTGCATGAAAGGCAGGGGTTAATCTGCTAGCTACAGAAACCAAGTAAAAATATAGCCCCAGCAACACTGCCATAAACCAGTAACAGACTCTCATACTAACCCCTTGCAATATGTGTAATAATCACATTTGCATCCCTCATGTTTCTGATGTTTCTCTTTTCTCTGGATCAGCTCTAGTATATTTTTGCTGAATTACATAGAGGTAATTTATATAAATACAGCAAACACTGATATAACCTACAATAGTGAAAATAAAACTACAGCTGCAATATTTATGTGATGATTATGGTAGACTTGGGGAATGGCCAAGAGTGTGGCAACTGCAGTTTAATGCCAAAAAATTGCAAAAGCAATGCAATAAAGCTATTAAAAAATGTTTGGTTGCATAGGGAGGGGAATTAGTAGCAGGGAGAGAGAAGTAAGGTGCATGAAAGGCAGGGGTTAATCTGCTAGCCACATAAAGGGAAAAATAGCCCCGGCAACACTGCCATAAACCAGTAACAGACTATACTGTTCTATCTGTAAAATAAAACACAGAAATGTCCGTTACACATATTTGTATAGTATGTGTCAGGGAACACAGACAAAATGGAGAACAATGCTTGCCCGATAATCCTGGTAGATTATATATCCAATTGTTCTATTGTACATGCGGGCAAGGGCGGTTTGGCCATAGGACTTACAGGGAATTTTCCCTCTGGCCTGTGGCCTCTGGAGGACACTCAGCAGCCCTTATTTTATTTAAAAAAGACTAGGGGTCGTATTCCTAGAACCGTTTTCGCAGTGATTTCCGGCGTATTTTTAGGTACGTTTCAACTGTGCATGCATAGTAACTTTATTTACGTAGTTCATTATAAGTGCAGAAGTGCCTCACGGACGGACTTGTGAATCACACGTGGGTAAATACCCACGGAAATGCCCATGTAAAGATAAGGCAGGGCAAGGCACTTGTAAGTCTCAGAAAACCCGTCCATGTGAGGGGAGTATCAGGGGCGTTGCCTTGCTATGTCCGTGCGAATATTTGCATACTTTTCTCGAACGGATCTCTGAATACAGCCCTAGGCTCTTGACTATCACGGGAGGTGGTTGCTAAAATAAAGTCTGTAAAGAACGGAGATCATTAGATGTATATATTGGGTGGTGGTCACTAGGATGCTGTGTGTTTCAAGCGGTGGTCACTGGGATGCTGTGTGTTTTGTGTGGTGGTCACTAGGCTACTAAATGTATTGGGTAGTGGACACTTTATTTTTATTTTTTTTCAGGTGGTGGTCACAGTGGTGGCAGTGACTACCTGCATTATATAGAGGTCACTAATAATCTTTTTGTTGAATTGTGAAATATTAGCAGTAGATGTTGTCTTTGCTTGTAACTCTTTTACATAACACACCTAATTGGCAATACATATCATGTATATTACACTGCTTTATTATAGATTTCTTTATTCTGTACTAATCCAGTTTACATATTTTTTGTGGACCCCGCCACTAGTGATCTCGCCCACATGTGGCCTCTTGCTGATTTTTTTCCAGGGCCACTTTAAGTTCCCAATCTGCCCCTGCGTGTGGGGCTCTGTAACTGCGTATTGAAGAGGAGAGAGGACTCCCCTGTCACTCTTCTCTGTCATCTGGAGTTATGGGCACTTACATGTCCATAACCCAACCTTAAATTGACTGCTTAATGCTGACCCGTATAACTTATTAGTATGGCAAACGCTGCCTTCATTGCTGGGTTTTGCAATGCGGAAGGAATAGTCCCCCCCTTCCGACGGATCTCCTTGAGGATGGAGCAGAGTTCCGTCCTCATGGATATCCATTACGTTATGTCTGGTGTATGCATGTGCAAATGTTACATGTAAGGGGACTTATACAAGCCCCTTGGGGGTCTTAGGTGTGAATATGGCCCATTGTGTGGCCATTTTGTGTCAAGAGCTACGATGGTACACTGAGTGTTCTAACTCCCCAGGCACTCCCCCTTACCCCAGCGTATTAACACTTGCTTACACCGGCTGAAGGCTACCTTAACTTCAGCCAGTGTAAGCGAGTGTTAATACGCTGGGACAGCGGCGCTGCTACGCTAATGCCGCCCTCCCAGCCTCATCACCCTCTCCCCGCCTACCTGCACTAACTGCAGCGTAGTAACGGAGGGGAACGCCCCCTCCAGCATTACTACGCTGCTGCTACGGACGCCTGCTCCACAATGGGGCGTTGCCGTAGCTACGCCGGGCAACATTTGCCCGGCGCATGCGCAGATAGGCTTTTAAGCGATCTTACGCCCGGTGTATTACCGCCGGGCAGCGTAGGGCTGGATCAGCCCCATAGTGTGTGGTGTGTTTTATTCAATGGAATAGAAAAGATTATGGTGATGGAATGCAGTTCCATGAAAGTTCCATTTTCGAAATACAGGCAGCCGAGATATTACTAATTAGAAACTTTCACTACTTCAACTGTTCATTAATTCATAAACCGCTGCCGCCGCAGACCCGTTGCATCACCACAGACCCACCACACCAGACTGGATGGGTGAGTATTACAGGGAAGTCTATGGCTAGTATTAGGGTCAGGCTGTGGAGAGGGGAGTCTTAGGGTCAGGCTGCAGGGAAGGGAGTCTTAAAGTCATGCTGTGGGGAAGGGAGTCTTAGGGTCAGGCTGCGGGGAAGGGAGTCTTAGGATTAGGCTGCGGGGAACGGAGTCTTAGGGTGAAGCTGTGGAGAGGGGAGTCTTAGGGTCAGGCTGCAGGGAAGGGAGACTTAAAGTCATGCTGTGGGGAAGGGAGTCTTAGGATCAGGCTGCAGGGAGGAGAGGGTTTGGGTTAGGATAATGAAAGGAGAGGGTTAGAGTAATGGAAGGGGAGGGTTAGGGATTAGGATAAGGGTTGGGGTTACATAAATACTCACCATTCGCTGCTGCATCTTCGCTCCTCGCTGAGGAGAAGCAATCTATTTCTCAGCCAGTTTGCAACTGGCTGGTTGAAAACGGCCCTATCAAAAAATGGCTGTTCTAACCGGAGACCCACACCCTGAGTAGTTCAATAATGTCAAAATATGAATAATTTATATTAACACAAGAAATTCCCATTTAAAGTTAGGATGGCGCAGAAGTCTAAGGGAACATTGCTCTGTACAAGCAAGAAGAGTGGCCTCCCTTTGCCTAGATCCAGCACTGGATCTCCGCTGTCACTGTTCTTGGGGCCCCTGGCACAGCGGCATAAGAAGTTTGGATCCAGTATTCTTAGCCATTCCACGCAATTCTGTTGTGATGTCTCTCACATTTCAAAGGTATGAAGAGGCTGCGGAAAAGACAGACTGGTAGATTACATAAAGGTTTCTGACAGCAAAACAGTTTCCACAAGTGTGTATGACACTTTCATCTGTCATGGGTTGGCAGTGGCATATAACAGAAGACTGCAGTCTAGGACATCTGTTCCTCTAGCTCAATAACCCCAATAGTTATACAAATAAGCAGACATGCTTAATTGTACTGTCTAAGCATATAAACCTAGGACTAGATATACTAAACTGCGAAAAAATGAACATGTTGCCCATAGCAACCAATCAGATTCTAGCTGACATTCTCTAGAATGTGATAGGAAAGTGAGATCTAGAATCCAGGGTTGCCGACTCTCCTGGAATATCTGGTCCCACCCCCTGTATTTCGTTATAGAAATCCCTAGTGTTACTGGGTATGGGCGGAACTTGAGGACGTTCATGAGCAATATTTACTACCTTCACAATTTTCCTGCCAATCAAAGTTTGTATAATATACTTATTTTTCAGATAAATTCTAAATATTTACACACATATATATCACATGTGACATAATCTGTAGGTCACATGATGCCACATATACATAATCTGTAGGTCACATGATAACACATGTGACATAATCTGTAGGTCACATGATGCCACATATACATAATCTGTAGGTCACATGATAACACATGTGACATAATCTGTAGGTCACATGATGCCACATATACATAATCTGTAGGTCACATGATAACACATGTGACATAATCTGTAGGTCACATGATGCCACATATACATAATCTGTAGGTCACATGATAACACATGTGACATAATCTGTAGGTCACATGATGCCACATATACATAATCTGTAGGTCACATGATAACACATGTGACATAATCTGTAGGTCACATGATGCCACATATACATAATCTGTAGGTCACATGATAACACATGTGACATAATCTGTAGGTCACATGATGCCACATATACATAATCTGTAGGTCACATGATAACACATGTGACATAATCTGTAGGTCACATGATGCCACATATACATAATCTGTAGGTCACATGATAACACATGTGACATAATCTGTAGGTCACATGATGCCACATATACATAATCTGTAGGTCACATGATAACACATGTGACATAATCTGTAGGTCACATGATGCCACATATACATAATCTGTAGGTCACATGATAACACATGTGACATAATCTGTAGGTCACATGATGCCACATATACATAATCTGTAGGTCACATGATAACACATGTGACATAATCTGTAGGTCACATGATGCCACATATACATAATCTGTAGGTCACATGATAACACATGTGACATAATCTGTAGGTCACATGATGCCACATATACATAATCTGTAGGTCACATGATAACACATGTGACATAATCTGTAGGTCACATGATGCCACATATACATAATCTGTAGGTCACATGATAACACATGTGACATAATCTGTAGGTCACATGATGCCACATATACATAATCTGTAGGTCACATGATAACACATGTGACATAATCTGTAGGTCACATGATGACATGTTGCTCACAATCTCCAGACTCTGCTCTTTGCCCCCTATCAAGCGTTTTGCGTCTGTGACACAGGCTGAATGACATAGCATGACATGTTCATCACAACAGGAACAACATCACGTCCGCTGGGTGAGGAGTGCGCCACCCCTCCCCCTCCTCACCGCCGTGTCTGATAGAGCATTAATTCACAATGACACCTTCTGGAAAGTTCTCAACATTGTTGAAAAATTTGCTTTGCCAATGCAACGTGCTTCAGTGTCCTAGGAATAGAGAGCAGAGGAAACGGATGAATCACTGTCAAAATAATACCTTCAATAACTGGAAATAATTCTCAGGCATATAGGAGTCTGCATGTTAATCAGAAAATGAGAGAGAAGTGAAAGTCGTGGGAGGAATGAACTCGCCTGCAGGAGACGGTCATGTGTTAAATTGCACAGGAAATCCAAGCTGGCGGAAAAAATTTGTTGCAGGTTTTAACAGCAGGACAGCAACAAATATTAACGCGTCTGTTTTAGTAACGATGGAGCGCCAAGCGCCACACGATCCAGCCCTCCTTGCAAGTGACACACGCTCCCTGACCCCTATACAAAGACTATCTTGTTGTCCATGCGTAAAACGGGATTGTCTCGGAAGTCTAGATAAAGCATACCATATGGACGCATATTGGGCTGGATCCAGACTTAAGAAGGAGCTTGAAATTAAGGACCTGATTCACACTTAAGAATCTTCTTAAAATAAGAACTTAAAGTCACACCTGGGCTAAACCATGTTGATTTCAGGGGGAGTCAAGTTAATTGTATTCTTTGCATGCAGGGATATATCTTTGAATTGCTTACTGCACACAGATACTGACCAGCTTTACTATTACACTGTTATTTAGACTTGGGCTGGGAAATATCACCTCTCAACACTAGTACTGTTTGCAACAGATGAAATATGACTCTCCTGCAATCAACATGGTTTAGCCCAGGTGTGACTTTAAGTTCTTATTTTAAGAAGATTCTTAAGTGTGAATCAGGTCCTTAATTTCAAGCTCCTTCTTAAGTCTGGATTCAGCCCCTTTATTGGAAACTTTGCATTCCTATATTTAATAAACATGTTATAATGTCACCTGTGGGTCACTGGTGCGATGGGCTGTTTTGCAACCGATCATCTTGTAGCAGTTGAACTTTAGAAAACGATGGTGCTGCATCTCCCGGAGTCACGTAGATTTCTGCACCAACAGTTAAGTACTTTATCTTAACCTTAGCCCTCCCCCAACCCTCCGTTTCCCACAACCTAACCCTAACCTTCCCCTTCAGCCCTAACCCTAACCTTCCTCTTCTTGAGCCCTAACCCTAACCTTCCCCTTCTTGAGCCCTAACTCTAACCTTTCCCTTCTTGAACCCTATCCCTAACCTTCCCCTTCTTCAGCCCTAACCCTAACCTTCCCCTTCTTGAACCCTAACCTTCTTCTTCTTGGGCCCTAAC
Source organism: Limnodynastes dumerilii (assembly GCA_011038615.1). Lineage (NCBI taxonomy): Eukaryota > Metazoa > Chordata > Amphibia > Anura > Limnodynastidae > Limnodynastes > Limnodynastes dumerilii. The sequence continues at coordinate 292,340 of WWET01001224.1, forward strand.
CTTCCCCTTCTTATGTCCTAACCCTAACCTTCCCCTTATTTGAGCCCTAACCCTCCATGGTCCGCAGCCTATCCTTAACCCTCCCTTCTTAAGCCCTAACCCTTAATCAGTTGCTATTGGGAATGGGTAGGTACTTTTTCCCAAAGCAATTTTCTATTTGCTGAAGCATTTCCATAATGACACAGCCAAGATTCAGCTGGCGGCTATACTATTATCACAATCTGGCCGAACGTGCCAGCAACTGTATCCCTATAATCTCCACAGATTCCAATGACACATATTAATCAATAGGGTATCAGTCTATAACATACTCTGTATATTATACAAAATTCCTTAAACAAGCCGCAGGCAATATAAGTAGAAAGTCATTGTCCCAACCCTTGATTTTTAATACCAAAACGACAACTTTTTTTATAGCACATTTGGATTGTAAAATCTCCCAAAATTGAATATTAGGTGTGTTTGTAAAAATTTACCTACAAATTGTGGCAGATATAATTGTTGCAAAAAAAAATAAATAAATAAAGAATTGGGGGGAAATTTTTTTTATTTTCCTTCAGTAAATAATATATATTTTTGTTATATTTTGCATTTATAAGCAAGTTTATTTTTATTACTGCATTTTCAAATGCTATCACCCAAAGTGACTTCTATACCAAATAAGGCTGTGCCGTCCTATTCTAGAATTGCCGGAGTTCTGGGAAATTACGTTTTCTGAGTTTTGTTCTGTTTTTTCTTTTCCCTTGAATCATGCAAATCAGTTATACAACAGCAGTGACACCTACAGGCTGAAAGATATATTTCACCCTGATATGTGTCTTATTTTAGTATGTTAAAGATTATGGACCGTATTCACAGATCCGTATTTACTACGTATGCGTTTTTACACACGCACGTAGCAAGGAAACACCCATGACACTCCCCTCAGTTGGACGGGCTTTCAGTGACTTCCGCCTCCATAGGGCACTCTAAAGTGTACGTGTGTACGTGTGTACGTACATGCATATTTATCTAACCGCGCCCTCAAATTTCCATTTAAATGCTTCCCCCGCCCACTTTCACGTAACTTCTACCATACGGATAAAAACCACGCCCCTCCGTACGTATGCCCCTAAGTGCGATTCACAAGTCCGTGCCCAAAGAACTTGCGTGCGTAAATACTACGTAATGTGCGTGGAAAAAGTTACTACGCATGCGCCGTTAAACCGTTCCTAAAAATACGCACGCAGCAAGCCCACGCAAAAACGGATCTGTGAATACGGTCTTATGATGTAAATATTTCTATATTTGTTCACTTGTTTGAATGCAGATTACAAAGGCCATGCTATGCCAGGCTGTGGCACTATAATGAGATTGTGCAGTATAATTCATGTGTGTTGGCCAAAATTTTATATTATCTTAGTTCTGTTATTAACCGGATCCAGAGTTAGGTATCACATCATACTTGCGCACGCAAATTGCATAAGCGGGGTGTCTAGAGGGGAGGGCGCGTCCACTTTCCAGATGTTACATGCGTTTTAACGATAGGGCTGTTCTTCCCTTCTGCCTGCAAAAAGTAAGCAAGGTGCACAAGGGGGTTGTAAATTATACAGTATGTGCAGGGTTAACTACTTATATGTGGATCAGTGGTCGTACGTCAGTTTTAAGGCAGCCTTATGGCAGCGTATCTGCCATAAAGTCCGCATGACACAGAGGTGTAACAGGGGAGTTCACACCCTTCTTCCATGCGGACTTTAAGACGTATGGAAAGTGTGCGGGGGTCTGGATCCGGTCCTTAGGGCTTATTTCTGTGGCTAAGGATGAGAATTGACCTTGAAAAATTATATGCACTATACTTAAATTGGTTAACGTTAACTCCCATCACAGACATACTTGTTCTTGTTCAAATGTGCATATGTGCATGGAGTTATTGCATGTAAAGCAAATGCAGGCTGTAGTGCTTCTTCTCCTGCTCCAGTACTGAAATATGCCAGGAAAGTTGGCAGGTCAACAACTGGAAGCAAGCTGAAGAGGGGAAAAAGGCAATAGCTGCTTTCTGACAGACATCAGCTGAATAACCTGAATTTGGATGGATAGGGAAGTACTGTACTCTATATATCTCAAGCTGGTTCTAACTGTAAATCTGTGACCGGAGGATAAGATTGGGAGGTTGTGTGAAGATGGCAATGAGGTGAGTAACAGGGAATACAGTAAGTGCATGATGGTGGAATAGAGATAGAGCGAGAGGTTGGGGAATACGGAGTAGGGTAAAGCTTTATCAGGTTATTTGTGGACTGATTTGTTCTCCTATATGTTGTAGCTGTCACCTAATGTTGGTGGTTTCTTGTCTGGATCCTGGAATGTTGGGTTGGGTTTGGAATCTGTATATTTGCATGAAATAAATATACAAAGTAGCTACCACATATAGAAAACTTCATATTACCCTTCATTTAATCCTGAAAACCACCTTGCCATGTCATTTAAAAATGCCCCCACATCTGCTACATAGCTAAACCCCCCAAAAGCCTTAAAAATAGCCCCACATGCCCTCAGCTTCCCAGTTGTGTCATAATGCTCTCATAACCACTTAGAATCACGTGGCTTCCCCAAAATACCCCCACTAGGCCATCAGACCTACCAAATGCCCCTTACATGCCCCTGAGACCTCATTCCATATACATTCTCAGCTAACATATCTCCCTGAGTGTGTGTGTGTGTGT
>WWET01001224.1:316636-333729 GCA_011038615.1 Limnodynastes dumerilii
CCTACACTGATTTTTATAATTCAACGTTGGATCATATTGATCTCATGGAAGACTATCAAACGTGGCAGTTTTATGGAAATACTCACAGGTCAGTGTGTATGGATTACCAAATTTTTTATTTATAATAACTAGAAATTTTGCATGTCCATTTCTTAGCGGCAGAAAACCAAAAATGGTTTATTTTTGTGTTAGTATGCACTCTGCAATTCATTTTGGATGTTTTTGGATGAATGGGGACCAGTTTTGAAAATTCCAGGAAAGTCTTTTTGGGATGATTTTTAATGAAGATCATAAGCCCCATACGCAAACCTCCAAAACCATCTTAACTAAACCATAGGTTTAGCCATTAAAACTCATATTTCAGTTACATCAGCTGCTGTTCAATGAAGGACCATAACGTATCACTACTTTTACATTTTGCTTTTATTTCTTCCAATTTTATGCATTTAATCTAATAGCAAAGGCAAGATCTGGCACTAAATGGGGAGTGAGAGACTAAATCCTTCTAAACATTTTTTTAAAGACTGTATTCCACAACTGTTACCACTAGGGGGCAGTGCATACTGAACATAAGGTGGACAGACCCTGCACTGTTTAATGTATTTTTTACGTGGTAAACCCATCATACTAGCAATTAGATGATACGGAACAGCAGCCAAAATGACAAGCTCGTTAGTTATACTGTTTCCTTATTTGGAAAATCTTCTGTGTTTTGCTTGTGTATGAGCTACATACCAACAACAACATCTACCATGTGGTTACAAAACTAGAATCTGACTTACAGGATTAAACAAAATACAGATTTGTTTCCTTAAATGATCATTGAGTACGTGCAGGGTCTGAAAGTCCGAACGGAAGAGGGGAGTGCATGCCCCTGTCACGCTACATTAACTTCTACGCAAGAGCGCAAAACTGTGGAACTGCTGCTCTCCGTCCTCAGCCTTTCTTTATAGCCAATCCCTGCCTGTGTGTTGGGTATTAGGCATGTTGAAATGCAGGCCGGCCCCTTCAACGGATGTACTAACATGAGGAACTGAGTGCCATACGTTAGAAGTTTCGATAGCGTAAAATGTGTCACACACATCTACCGAAGTTACTTGTCAGGAGATTTGCGTAAGTCCCCTGACTTAATTAAGTCTGGATCCGACCCCACAAACCCATCTAATCCACAAGAAAAGTAAGCTCAATAAGTGATGTGATTAAGAATTCATATCCAGTCATATATGTTTAAGTCATGATAAGTCATTGACAATCTGCTCTTTATGTATTTTTAGATTTTCTTTCTGTCAGTTTCCATTTGTCATCTCCATCGCTGCCAAAAAAGTTATCATTCAGAAGGACTCCGAGCAACAGATGATCAGCATTGCCCGGGTACAACATTTTATTGGCATGTGGAATGCACATTATTTAGTAACAGTGCATGCTGTAGGTGTCTGTGTACATTGGGTGATCACACATTTCAGTAGAAATGCCTGACTCTATCTAGATTTCAGCTTTTTTGTACATTGAAAGAAAAGACGATAATTTATCATGCAGTGGTCAACAACTGTCAACTAAAATAATAATCATTTTTATTATATTTTTCTTCAGAGTGTTGGATTTGGATTGTTTTATGATGTTGTTAAAGTATGAAAAAAAATACTTTGCTTCCTCTTCTCTATTTATAGTATTTGTACTTACCAAAGTTAGCACTTGTTCATGTGTAATAATTTCCTTTCAAAAGTCATCTTGTCATTCATCTGCTCATTATACAGAGCTGTCAGGGCATCCTGGACATCAGTAGGAGAGATGATAGACACCACTAAACATGTGCTCACTGAATGCATAGACATGTGAATACATCAGGCAAAGTCTTTAGTCTGAAGTCTTTGTCTTAGAACTATAAAATATTAGTCTGACAGCTGAAGCCGCACAAAGTGCTCTAAGACTAGAGACCTAGCACTGGATCCAGACTTTTGCTTCTTCACCATCATTTGTGGATTCTGTCGGATTGCGTAAATTTTTTCCTACTGGGAATTGCAACTCCTAGATTAAACCCTCTTCTCTTCATGTTATAACTATAGACCAGATAGAGGACAAGTAATGACAGAGAGGGCAAAATGTCAACAGGCGTGGTCTATAGATTCTGGACCAGATTCAGAGATTTAAAATAATACCGCTTTAACGTCACCACCCTTGAAAACTCCACGATTTTCAGCCTGGGTTTTTCCTGGGTGAATTGCTTTGTCAAAAAAAAAAGCAGCGTTGTAAGTCCACAAATACCCAGGAAATTCCAGGGTCTGAACATTTTACACGTGTCATGAATTTCCCGGGAACTGTAAATCAGCCTAATGAGGAGCTCTTATTGACTCAAAAAATTAAGGGGACTTCACTTTTTTAATAAACTATGGGACTTTAATTAAAAAAAGAGGACCTGAAAGGAGACAGGCTCCATTTTTTAGTACTTGTAGTTCTCCCTTCTAGTCCGTCTGCCTGCAGTTCCACTATTCACCACTATGAACTTAGTACTTGCATGTCTACTTTCTGGTGAAAGGGGACATACAGGTACTAAATTCATAGTTCATGAAGATCATCACGGGACCTTTTACATTGACACCAGTCCTGTGTCTGACCCGTGAAAAACCCTGGGTCTGAATCCCGAAAAAGGGAAGTTTCACATCACATCATATGGTGGTGAAGTGAAAGGGGTTTTATTTTCAATCTCTAAATCTGGTCCTCTGTTCTCAAACAAGAATAACCTGCATAAAACAGGTGACTATTTAAATAGTTGGATAACAAAAATTTTTTTGTTAGTGGTCATCGTTTGTGCTATCCCAATTTCAAATATACAAATTGAAAACAACAGTTATAATGCGAGTGACAGCTGTTTGGAAATCCAATGCTAAATGATGCAAGGTATAAGCTTGCACAAGCAATGACTCCACAATGCACACATTACAAATTCCATCCAATCTGACTTCACTTATACCAGGGTTTCATCATGTAACGTCAAGTTAGGATCCAGAGGCTTCCAAGTCTTTGTTGGTTCAGGCAAACATTGATAAGTTACAACTGTGCAGTAACTGCAAATTATATTTGAGTTCATAAAAATATGACATTTTTGAGTCTATCAGTACATTTGTATTATTTTTATCTTTGTAGCAAAGCCTTGTGGATAAAGTATCTCGACGGCAGAAGCCCGATATGAACATGTTGTTCCTGAATATCAAAGTGAGGCGGCAGCAGCTGGTTAGCGATTCACTAGATGAGGTAAAAATCACGGTTTCTTATAATTGGCGATAATATATCAAATGTGGTGTATAAAACCTAACTGCCCTAAAATGCTACCGCTGCTACTCCTAAAAGTAGGATGTAGACCAAAGACAACAAAACCAGGAAGGTAGGGTTGCAAAAATAATGCTGGATGAGTCTAAAATCACCATATAAATATAGAATATTGTTGTCCAGCTGACCAATGAATTACAAATTAAATTCAAAAGATGATAAATCTTATTTAAATCATAACACACCTATTCAGGGGCGTAACTATAACCTTGTGGGCCCCATAACTGAATTTCGAAGGGGCCCCCTATCTCAGCTGTCTACACCAATGGTACTTGGTGACTCCTATATCTTCTCTCCAAAGACACTGATGTCATCACGCCAGCATCAGTGCATGGAATGACGCTGGCTGTTTCTTAAGCAGTGTTGTGGAGTCTGTCTCTTCACATGGTGTGTCCATCCACAATGACCCTCTATTGTAGTGCTGCAGAGACAGACTCCACAACACTGCTTAAGAAGCAGCCAGCGCCAGCTCCTGGACAAATGGTAAGTACATCCTGTACAGGTGCAGTGGGGTGATTGCCGGGCCACCAGACCTCTTAAACCGCCAGGCCTCATAGCAATTGAAGCTATTGCACCCCCTATAGTTACACCCTTGCACCTCTTGTTCTTTCCATACAAGGTTTCCCTCAGAAATAAGATTAACAAATAAAAACGGAATTAATAATCAGAATTTTAAAACAACATGTAAAATTACATTAAAAAAAATCATAAAAAAATAATCCAAAGTACAATCAAACGGATCTATACCAGGTGGATGATACATTGAATAGAGTCTGACTAAGCTCCATTGTAAAACTCGGTTGAGCTGCAAGGATGAAATGAGCCGGCAGATGGAACATTGATCACCGTTAATGAGATCCTGACGTGTGCAAAGCAATTGTTGTGACATCGTCATTAATTCTACTTGTTACTCTTGCAGCTCATAGAGCCAGGCCCATTATTCTTCACATGACTGATAGGTCCTGTCTGTAAACTTATAACAAAAGTAGCATGTCATAACATTGGCCCAAATACAGATTTATGTGTGTAAGTCAGCTCTGAATAGGTACTGCTCATGTGCACCACTTATTCTCCCGCAGCAGAACGCAGCTGCCTGATGCTGCGTTTCCTGTGGAAATCATCTTCCGCAACGTGGGCAGGGCTTTCCGTCAACCGTACAAAATATGCATGGGGGGTGGGCTTAGGTATATAAGTCATACAGTAGGGGCTGGGTTAAGCCCTTACGTACAATCCACTATTCCGCATGCTAGGAAATGTGTGTGGAATAGTTAAGGTTGCCCCGGGTCACAGATTCACGCTCTGTACGTAGGAGAGCAGGGGGAGCGCTGTGCTTTCCTATGTGCGCTAATGTGAATCAGGAATTAGCCTCTATTGTTAGGCTAACTACGGAATTTCTTAAAAGTGGATTTGGCCCATTAAGTCTTATTTTTATGATTTACTTTGATAAAATAAAATATAAAAAAATAGAATAAATAAGTAAGTAATTATCCCCTCCTTATGACTTTATCTCACATCCTACTGTCGTAGCTTTTTACTAATAGTTTATAACAAAAAATTCCAGAATAATGTGATTTGGTAATACGTGTAAGATAATAAATGTCACAATGCTATTGAGCCATTGACAGAAAGTCCAGCACCATATTTCCTCCTCATCAGCCCTTTCTATCCCGCAACACACTCCATAAGCTTCCTATGCCAAAATATCAGCTGCGACCACAAGGGGGAACGCTGACATATGCAAACATGATTTTCCCCAGGTCCCCAGCATTCAATTGTGTTGGGTTTTCCTAAATCTAAATAATTCATCTCTACATAATAGTTGAACAGTTATAATAAATAACAGTGGTTTGTTGTTTTTTCATTAAACTGATGGATGTTGATAGTGTGCCAGCTCCCAGTATCAACACAGGCAGTTTATCTAGTTATGTAGACATATAACTCCTATTTTGTCTTTGGGTCAAAGTTAGACATTTATTGAGCTGGATTTTTTATCAGTCTAACTCAGGGCACATTTTTGGCAACCAATTAATGTGATGAAATAACTTCTGTAAATGCTTCTATTTCATAAAATGATCCCCTGATATGTAAAGGCTATTGAATAGTCTTCTATTTTCCAAGCTTACAAGGAAACGGGCTGACCTGAAGAAAAAGCTGAAGGTTACCTTCATAGGAGAAGCTGGGCTGGACATGGGTGGTCTGACTAAGGAGTGGTTCCTTGTGCTAATCAGGCAAATTTTCCATCCAGACTATGGTAAGATTGTTTAAGCTAGATACACTGCCTGTCTCTGTAATTATGCTCAGTATCATCAGTCAACACTGCCTCTCTTTCTCTCATGGCCTGTGTCATCAGTCAGCACTGTCCTCCTCTCCAATCATGACCTTTGTCATCAGTCAGCACTGTCCTCCTCTCCAATCATAACCATTGTTATCAGTCAGCACAGCCCTCCTCTCCAGTCATGACCATTGTCATCAGTCGGAACTGCCCTCCTCTCCAATCATGGCCTGTGTCATCAATCAGCACTGTCCTCCTCTCCAATCATGACCATTGTCATCAGTCAGCACTGCCCTCCTCTCCAATCATAACCATTGTTATCATTCAGCACAGCCCTCCTCTCCAGTCATGACCATTGTTATCAGTCAGCACAGCCCTCCTCTCCAATCATGACCATTGTCATCAGTCAGCACTGCCCTCCTCTGCAGTCATGACCATTGTCATCAGTCAGAACTGTCCTCCTCTCCAATCATGACCTTTGTCATCAGTCAGCACTGTCCTCCTCTCCAGTCATGACCATTGCTATCAGTCAGCACTGTCCTCCTCTTCAGTCATGACCATTGCTATCAGTCAGCACTGCCCTCTTCTCCAATCATGACCATTTTCATCAGTCAGCACTGCCCTCCTCTCCAGTCATGACCATTGCTATCAGTCAGCACAGCCCTCCTCTCCAGTCATGACCATTGCTATCAGTCAGAACTGTCCTCCTCTCCAATCATGACCATTGTCATCAGTCAGCACTGCCCTCTTCTCCAGTCATGACCATTGTCATCAGTCAGCACAGCCCTCCTCTCCAATCATGACCATTGTCATCAGTCAGCACTGCCCTCCTCTCCAGTCATGACCATTGCTATCAGTCAGCACAGCCCTCCTCTCCAGTCATGCCCATTGCTATCAGTCAGCACTGCCCTCCTCTCCAATTATGACCATTGTCATCAGTCAGTATTGCCTGACACTCCAGTCATGTCTAATGTCATCAGTGAGCACTACCTACAACAACAATCATGTACATTGTCATCAGTTAGATCAGTCCGCATCTCCAGTAACAGTCAGTATTTCCTGCCTCTCAGATGTTGTCGGTGTCTGCTCAGTGTCATCAGTCAGCACAGTTTGCCACTCTCCACATATTCATTATTGTCAGTTATATATTATGTGTATTCTTTTTTTTGCAGGTATGTTTACCTATCACAAAGACTCAAACTTCCATTGGTTTAGCAGTTTTAAGTGTGATAACTATTCGGAGTTTCGTCTGGTTGGAACTGTATCCTTTCATGCTGATGTTCCCATTTTGTTTTGAAATAAACATCCTGGCTCAATAGACTAATTCTAATTTTAGATCAGATATAACGGATATAGCATATATGGGAAATATAATGGGAAAATCCTTTTCATTTGTCTATAACAAAAGTAAGAATGTTCCCATAAACTTATATTTCACCTTTCAGATGCACTTCGTGCACCTAACTTTGTATTGCACTTAACAGGAAGAAATTGCAATATTTTAAAGTATATTAAATAGAATATTTAACTGCATATTCTGTGAAATAGAAATAGAGGCCCATATTCAGAGTACCAGACGTAGAACATATACGTCCGGTGTTTAGCGATTTTTACTACTGCGCATGCGTAGTAACTATTTAACGTAATCTACGTATCTTTTTCTTATGTAGTTTGCGTAAATTTGGTCTGAAAGAAATGCGCAGTAGTAAAAATCGCTAAACCCCGGACGTATATGTTATACATCCGGTACTCTAACACGGGCCAGAATTTGGAGTGGTAGTAATTGGTAGTAAAACTCTGTTTTTGTTGAGACAGTTGCACCTTCAGCTGCTGCATCAGAAACCAGCCCTTTGACTGTTAGAGGGGGCTATAAGACTAGCCTCAGCAGACGTACATACTAGAGTATCAGCTGTGATGTGCAAGGAATCACTTTCCATTAGTGTATCTGTTACCGCTAAGTTTTATTACAGGAGACAGCACCGTTTAGCTGATTTGTAAAGTAATATATTATGAGTTATGTAAGGAGCACATCAGCAGAGCACATTAGATGGTTTGTTGAACATAATTGATTCTAGTATATTCACAATTATTTTTTTAAACTATGAATAAAAGGTATATGAAGAGAACAGTTTTTTAAATGTCTATAATTACATAAAAAATCTACTTTTAACATATTGATACATTGTAGTTAGTTATAGCTGAGATAATATCTCATAAACTGGCCTCACACTAGAGTAACAGGCAGAACACAACACACTGAAAGGCTGCACAGCGCTGTATACACAGACACAGGGAGAGAGGACACAGTGCTGGGCAGCTGGTTGGTGTGAGAGGTTCTGCACAGTGCTGTATACACAGACAGAGGGAGAGAGGGCACAGTGCTGGGCTGCTTGTTGGTGTGAGAGGTCCTGCACAGTGCTGTATACACAGACAGAGGGAGAGAGGGCACAGTGCTGGACAGCTGGTTGGTGTGAGAGGTTCTGCACAGTGCTGTATACACAGACAGAAGGAGACAGGGCACAGTGCTGGGCAGCTGGTTGGTATGAGAGGTCCTGCACAGTGCTGTATACACACACAGACAGATGGAGAGAGGGCACAGTGCTGGGCAACCTGTTCGTGTGAGAGGTTCTGCACAACACTGTATACACAGACAGAGGGAGAGAGGACACAGTGCTGGGCAGCCTGTTGTGAGAGGTTCTGCAGAGCACTGTATACACAGACAGAGGGAGAGAGGGCACAGTGCTGGGCAGCCTGAAGTTTGAGAGGTTCCGGAGAGTGCTGTATACACAGACAGAGGGAGAGAGGACACAGTGCTGGGCAGCCTGTTGTGAGAGGTTCTGCAGAGCACTGTATACACAGACAGAGGGAGAGAGGACACAGTGCTGGGCAGCCTGTTGTGAGAGGTTCTGCAGAGCACTGTATACACAGACAGAGGGAGAGAGGACACAGTGCTGGGCAGCCTGTTGTGAGAGGTTCTGCAGAGCACTGTATACACAGACAGAGGGAGAGAGGACACAGTGCTGGGCAGCCTGTTGTGAGAGGTTCTGCAGAGCACTGTATACACAGACAGAGGGAGAGAGGACACAGTGCTGGGCAGCCTGTTGTGAGAGGTTCTGCAGAGCACTGTATACACAGACAGAGGGAGAGAGGACACAGTGCTGGGCAGCCTGTTGTGAGAGGTTCTGCAGAGCACTGTATACACAGACAGAGGGAGAGAGGACACAGTGCTGGGCAGCCTGTTGTGAGAGGTTCTGCAGAGCACTGTATACACAGACAGAGGGAGAGAGGACACAGTGCTGGGCAGCCTGTTGTGAGAGGTTCTGCAGAGCACTGTATACACAGACAGAGGGAGAGAGGACACAGTGCTGGGCAGCCTGTTGTGAGAGGTTCTGCAGAGCACTGTATACACAGACAGAGGGAGAGAGGACACAGTGCTGGGCAGCCTGTTGTGAGAGGTTCTGCAGAGCACTGTATACACAGACAGAGGGAGAGAGGACACAGTGCTGGGCAGCCTGTTGGTGTGAGAGGTTCTGCAGAGCGCTGTATACACAGATAGAGGGAGAGAGGACACAGTGCTGGGCAGCCTGTTGGTGTGAGAGGTTCTGCACAGTGCTGTATACACAGACAGAGGGAGAGGGGACACAGTGCTGGGCAGCCTGTTGGTGTGAGAGGTTCTGCAGATCACTGTATACACAGACAGAGGGAGAGAGGGCACAGTGCTGGGAAGCCTGTTGGTGTGAGAGGTCCTGCAGAGCACTGTATACACAGACAGAGAGGAAGAGAGGGTACAGTGCTGGGCAGTCTGTTGGTGTGAGAGGTTCTGTACAGTGCTGTATACACAGACAGAGGGAGAGGGGGCACAGTGCTGGGCAGCCTATTGGTGTGAGAGGTTCTGCACAGCGCTGTATACACAGACAGAGGGAGAGAGGGCACAGTGCTGGGCAGCCTGTTGGTGGGAAAGATTCTGCACTGCGTTGTATACACAGACAGAGGGAGAGAGGGCACAGTGCTGGGCAGCCTGTTGGTGTGAGAGGTTCTGCACAGCGCTGTATACACAGACAGAGGGAGAGAGGGCACAATGCTGCAGAGTGCTGCAGAACCTCTCACATTAGCTTTTTTCCATTCATTATTTTTTTTCATTCAGCCAATGGCCAGCTGTAGGCTCTCCTGTAAAGATTATCGCTCCCGGTGTCTGCTGTGTATTAGGACCTTTCCTTATGGGAAAATCGTTCCGTTGATCAGTTATCACACGCTGGGAGCGATAATCGCTGTGTGTGTGCCCAGCTTTATAATGTTATTTCATTTTCTTTCCACACTCTTAGACAGGTTTCATGAATAGATAATGACCCAGCACACCGCTGTTAACCAGTAGCTAAGTTATCTGTAAAATATAGCGCAGAAATATTAGTTACACACATTTGCAGCCTATCTCAAGGCCTTTCTGCTATAGTTGGACCCTATATTGGGTCATATATCATGTGTCTTTAATTTAAGAGTCAACTCACCTAAAGACATCCCTTAAGACCTCCAAAATAGTTTTACACAAAATGGCGACTAATTAAATCATTATATAAAATAATATTTAAAAAAATCTAAGAAAAAAAATGGTTCAACACACTTCTGTTAACAAGTTTTAACAAGCTGTGCTATCTGAATCAAGTATTCTATCTGTATCAAACTTCATATATTGATCCATATAAAGACTACTGATTGCTTTGAAATGGATAGTCTTGGCCCAAAAATAGGTTCTGTGTAACGGAAAATGTCTTATTGCAGTTTATTGGGTTAGTAGACCGTTTTTTTTTCAAATAATCTCTTTGTATTCTTTGTATTAGTATATTTTGGATAGAAAAAAACCAATGGTGATTAGGTTGGCACAAAAATATTATGCCATGTTGTCTGCCCATTTTGTGTTTATACTTAACAGTCTAAGTTGATGGGGCTGGCTGTATATAACAGCATCACTCTGGATATCCGCTTTCCACCCTGCTGCTACAAGAAGCTACTGAGTCCCCCTGTGGTACCTTGTGACCAAAACATACCTGTAGGCATCGGATCTGTCACTCTAGATGATCTATATCAGATAATGCCGGTAAGTGTAGTTACTCTATTCAGTACCATATATATACTATACATATTTTTTTGAAATCTTTAAAAACTTTTCTAATAATACTATCATAAATGTATAGTTGCAAACAGCATATAAAAACAATCATCGGCAAACAGCTTAGTCGGCGTAGGGCTTATCTCAAGGCGACCCGTCCAGCATCCAGATTATGGATTCTCCACTTTTGTGGGTTATATTAGGGATCTGGGGATGGTACACTATAGTGTACATGGGATAGAAAATAATAACGGTATAACTTATAACCTTTTACTCATAATTCACAAATACTTTACCATGCTTTTATTGTTGTCTGCAATCTCATAAAACGCATATAATAAAGCGTGGTAAAGGTGATTTGTGAGTAAAAGGTTGTATAAAGCAGCAGAATACCATTGTGAAAAAATATGAAGAACCCATTTTTAAATAGAAGTTTTAAGAATGAAGCATCCATCAAGTCTAATACAGAATAGCTTTGAGTGCAGGCACTAAATAGAGACTCTCTTCTAGTTTATCAAAACAAAAATGAACAGAAGAATCTAGCTTGTCCGTGTATACCAAAATTCAATATGGCTGGAGGAAAAATTCAACAAATAATCAATAAATATTGGCCCATTCTTATCATTGTTTCTTTCTACAGTTATTCCTCCTCAACCACAGATTATATTTAGAAGACCCAGAACAATAAAAAATATGATATCGCTAAGTTATCTGAAACCAAGCTCTGAGAAAAAAAACCTGTTATGCCCAATAGTACTGGCTTTTTCTCCGTAAAGTTTGTAAACACACTCACAGGGATTTAAAAAAAAAAAAACTTTAAAAAATTCAGAAAGAACAAATAATTTTATTATCAAGCATCATCTCACCTGTACAAGTTCCTATGCAATATATTTGTTGGAGTGCCCATGTGGCTCATAGGGAAAACAAAATGGATGTTAAAAATATGTGCCTTGGAACACATAAAGGAATATATCAAATAAAATAACTAATCAAAGTGTTCCATGGCACTTTATGCAGTTCCATAATTCAAAACTAGACCAGTTGCAAGTGAAAGCGATAGAATATATTCCAAAGGGACATAAGAGGGGGAAATAGCTTAAAAGAAATGTCCCAAAGGGCTTAATTTTGCCGTCTTACACCGAGCAAACCCTACTCTAACTTCTCTGATCGTAAACCGCAGTCATCCGTAAGTTCCTTGCGTAGTTACGACGCTTAGCACGCCCATACTGTACGACTTAAATGCCTCACCCCGCCCTCGGTGCGTGTTTACGGATTTTGTATGGCAGACACGCCCCCTCGAGTGTTGTTACGAGGCTTGTACGCTCAAGGCCCATACGCTCAGAATTTCTGAGCGTGACATCTGGCACGCGCATGCGCAATAAGTACAAATGTCCATTTTTACACTTACGACCATCATAAAAACGCAGCCGAGCATAGGTCTGGATCAGGCCCAAAGAGAAAGTTACTGGATAATAGCCCTCAAATTGCCTAAATTAAGGTTTTGAAGTAACCCCGTTCCTTTAAATATCTCGTTCCATTTTAGGGCGTAGATTAGATTTGGTATTTACTAAATATGATTGTCAGATATATTGTATCACCTTTCTATCTATTACTTTCTATTGTCAATTGTTGCAAACAATGTATTTTTATCTGTTTTTTTTTATACATTTATGTTTTTAAATACTTAATATGTTTATCAAATTAAAAATGTTGTTTAAAACGTTTGTTGAGCTTTTGAGCAGGATCAAAGTAACAGACTTAATATTAGCTGTTGGCTAATGAAACATATGGACACAATATAAGCACGGCCCTTTGGTAGTTGCTAAGTCCTCTGACGAAGTCCTGATAGCAACAAAAGGCGTAGGGGAGGAGCTACATGTGCCCCCAACCTTCTTGGGCTTTGCACATTTACTGCAGTTCCAGAACACAGCTTTTGAGTCTCTATTTAGTGCCTGCACTCAAAGCTATTCTGTGTTAGACTTGATGGATGCTTCATTCCTCAAACTTCTATTTAAAAATGGGTTCTTCATATTTTTTCACAATGGTATTCTGCTGCTTTATACAACCTTTTACTCACAAATCACCTTTACCACGCTTTATTATATGCGTTTTATGAGATTGCAGACAACAATAAAAGCATGGTAAAGTATTTGTGAATTATGAGTAAAAGGTTATAAGTTATACCGTTATTATTTTCTATCCCATGTACACTATAGTGTACCATCCCCAGATCCCTAATATAACCCATGTCTCATACATGTAAGCTGTAATAGAAGTCTGGAGATGGCACATAAAGATTGCTCACCTTCACACTATGTTTTCTTACCCACCCGGACGTCAGATATAAACTTCAATTAAATGAAATGTTCTTCTTTTTACTAATATATACCAATCATCAACCTGTTGTGCTTAGGAACTTGCTCATGGATTGAATGAACTACTAACGTACGAAGGCAACGTGGAGGAAGATTTTTATTCAACATTTCAGGTCAGTCTCTAGTTTGATAATTGTAAGTTTGAATATTAGCCATATATTTTACCATATAAAATGTTTAAAAACAAATAACGGAATCAAATATCAGTTCTGCAGCTGTTAATGTTAATCTGCGCATGCCACTATGCTTAACCATTGCCGATCTCTAGCTGCTTCGCCCCTCTCATATTTATTGAAGCTTATACCTGCCCAGTGTTCCATTTCCTCCGCATACATGCCTTCATGAGTCACAGCGAGCATGAACTTTAAAAAAATGTAGCTCATTGATTGTGTCCTTTTATATCTTACTAGGTCTTTCAAGAAGAATTTGGAGTCATTAAATCATACAATCTTAAACCTGGTGGGGATAAAATTCCTGTCACCAACCACAACAGAAAAGGTAACAGTTAATGTTGCAAAATGTTACCCTTTTTTGCATTTTAAAAATACATTTATTTATCCATTTCTGCAAATTATGTACATTATCTCATATTATGTTTTTCCTTCCTTTTCATTTTTTAGAGTATGTCCAACTTTATGTAGATTTCCTGCTTAACAAATCAATCTACAAACAGTTCTCGGCTTTTTACTATGGTTTTCACAGCGTCTGTTCTTCAAATGCGTTAATGGTAAGAACCTGTAACTGCCAGTGGTAATATTTTTAGCAACATTCTAATTCTGGATTTAGTCCTATATCATTATCTGTTGGCATCAGAGAGGTAGTGTCTTCTTGGGTAGACAGTGGCCCTTTTGCATGTCAGCCCAGTGAGCTACAGCAAATTTTGTTGAACAAATGCCAAACAACAGAAGCAAAATATAACCTGTTTGGCTTCAATTACATATAGTTGTATGGGAACAGTCATCCAACAAAGTCCCAGAAATTTGGTTTGGCATACATTACACACACCTCTCTGTGAAGGCCTCTTGCCTCTTGCCCCAGGTGGCTAAAGACAGTTTGGTGTTGTTACTGTTTTGCTATTGTCTGTTCAAGATAACCAATGTTTAGTGTTAAACATTCTGCTAAGGATTATAGGAGGTAATTCCAAAAAGATGCCAAATGTTTCGAGTTCTAGCATTAAGGCTAATGCCCATTCTTAATATAATTTATTTTAATAATGTAATCAGTTTAAATTTTCCACTCAGATTAGTTGACAAACTCTTGGATTCTATGGGTCAAATCTTTCTGACAGTAACTGAGCACATGTCATGACACATAATCCATCTCAAGATCAGTATCTAGTAGTAGCATATAAATTAAGAGTTTTAAAACCTCTTTTACGTTTTAACATTTGCAAGAATTTAGCTGTAGAGGTTTACTTTTAGGTGTCAATGCATCAAGTTAAAACATGTATTTGTTGTTGTTGAAGTTACTTAGACCAGAAGAAGTGGAGATTCTTGTTTGTGGGAGCCCTGAACTAGACATGCATGCACTCCATAAGAACACCCAATATGATGGCTACCAGAAAACAGATCTACCTGTCAGGTGAGTTGGAGAATATAGAAAAATGTAACAGTTCTAGTATTTTCCTATGAAACTTTACTCTTCCCTTTATATTTGACACTCCTCCTTCTGGAGCAATAGTCTAATCCTGTTCATAGAACAATATGTGTGCAAGATATCTGTATAAAATATACACACCCTGTTATTTGGATTATATTAAGGGCTAATACAAAAATATGCCAACAGTTTTTTTTAACTCCTGTCTGGTAAATACCTTCTGTAAAGAATAACTTGTGACTCATGTCTTACTTGTAATGATTTACTCACTCCTAACTCCAAAAGAGTCATTGGGGTAGATCCAGAACTACATTTGCTGTGCGTTTATTCGCGGAGCGTATTTGCGTGCGCGTAAATTCGCTACACTCCCCTCGGCACACCCCTTGCACGGACATATTTTGTCAAGATACGCTTTCCAAACCCTACCTTAACTTTTTCCAACGTAGCCGCAGTCATACGTACATATGGGCTGAACGAATTTATGCAGCTAAGCACGCCCATACCGTACACTTTAAATACAACCCCCTGCCTACTTCACGTATTTCACACGTAATTTGGAGTAACGTAAAATTGGCACGCCCACACGTAAGTATTTACGTGACACATACGTGAATGGCCCATACGTTCACAATTACGCTACGTTAATGTGCGTATTTTCCATGGTGCGCATGTGCAGTGCGTACAAAACAGCACATTTACGTCTCTGCCATGCGTAAATTCGCTCCAAGGCGTAGTTCTGGATCAGGTCCATTGTTTTTACATTTTTTAATCTACAGTACAGTTACCTTTGTAAATAACTGTATTTTTCTATAGAAACATAGAGATATACATTCACTTTCCACTTAAAAGAGTCCTACATGTACATCAGCTGCTGAATGCATAAAAACAATCAAACATGGATAGGAGATTGAGTGTTTTACATTCCACGTGGCAGAATAGCAATAAAAAATGTGATTTCAAAGATTCTGCCCATTGACTGATGGCACTAAAAAGGGTGATGTGAGATGTACAGTTTAGAGAGTGGCCAGGCAAGTGTGCTGGAAGCTGACAGGAAGACATGTACTGAAATAAGCATTCATTACTGCAAGAACATCCAGACCTAAGTGCTAGTTACATTTGAATGTGTGGCGTATTTACGCTAGCTTAGTTTCTATGCACTTCCCTCTCTCGTACGTACTTTGGCCGTTTTACTGACGTACGTAGTGAATCTACGTACGTGGCGGCCTAACCCTGCCCATACTGTACGATTTAAATGCCTCCCTCCGCCTACCTATCATAATTACGTGTGTCGTATTACGTGTGTCGTATTACTGCTCCAGCCCCTTTGTTCGCATTTACGCTAATGATACGTACGATCAGCATTACGTCGCGTGCCATTTGCCATGTGCATGCGCAGTAAATACCAATCGGCAAATCTTTGGCTAGCGTAAAATCGCTAGCGTACTTAGTTTAGGATCTGGCCCATCATCACGGAGTTCAGCAACTTGAACCTTGAAGTATATAGTCTACACCTGCAGAAGGTTTACTATTATTCAAAAAGAAAAGCAAATTGTGGCTACAGGTGCCACTGGGTCATTACATGTAGATTGGTTAGAAAATAGCAAAATACCCTAAATCCATGGATCCATCCTGAATTTTGTGAATGGAGTAGAGTGGTGTTGGATTGCTTTATGTTAGACTTCTTAGTAGTGATGATTAATGTCACAGCATGCCTGGGTATTTTTGCATCACTTTAAAGCTACAATCTAGCTATATTGTATGCAGTACATCCAACAGGAGACAAAGAAATAGGCTCAGTGTACGCTGATGGCTAGAATCACCACGTATCAACAGGGCACCAGTGGATGGTGCAGCATTTTGGTATCAGATCCAGGGTGTGTTCCTCGGGCTTCAAGCTCATTGTGTATATCATGTAGCTACATACCCACAAGCTACATATATAGTTTCTTGTTTTTATTGTTTGGTATATTTACCTATTTATGCAATGATTTTGATGTGCATAAGCTACATATGTTATTCAGCCTCCAAGATGTTTTATTAAATATGCCTTCTGCCATCTGTTAAAGTATATGCTACCTCCAATCACCAAGTATTACCAGACAGTGGTTCAAGTACCACCAGTGGTACTAGTAGCACTGGTTGAGAACTCCTGCTCTATATGAATAATGGGTATTAAAAATCTTATTATGGGAATAATTTGAACTCAGTCAATAATAAAAATAAGCTGTATTATTATGTATATAGTCAGTATGTAATGAAGGACCGGATCCAGATTTAATATCGTCAGGTGATTTACGCACGCAAGGCCCTCCAGATGTTACGCTAGGATCACTATAGTAATCCTAGCGTTTAAACAATCGGACTTTGTTCCGTCCGAGCCCATTTGCGTGGCGTGCAAATGGGCTGTGCATCCGCTCCGCCA